>ML104085.1:330743-384782 GCA_003697995.1 Taxidea taxus jeffersonii
CCCCCCCCCCCCAAATGTACTTTCAGCCTGAATTGGATGCCTAGTAGAGAGGGCTTTAGTATTCCCAAGGGAGCCCAGTTTCCCTCTGGACCACTGGGACAGTATATATTTCTTTATATTGTTGCAGACATTTTCTGGTATTTTGTCCTAATTATCCTAGTTTTGCCATCCTGTGGCCATGTAGAGCAAGAATAAACCACCTGCAATACAGGTGCCTTTTAAATATATGTCCGTGTATTTTAACAGTCATTGTGGTAGAATAGTAGACCTTATCCATTTAGAGCAGATAGTTTGGTATGTTTTGATCAGATGTATGTATTCACAAAATCATCACCACAATCAAGATGCAGAATATTTTCATTACTCCCCAGAGTTTCTTCACGTCCCCTTTCAGTCTTTTGCTCTTCTGCCCCTCTTCTAGGCAACCATTCATTAGATTTCTGTCTCCATAGATTAGTTTTCATTATCTAGAATTTGATATAGAGGGAATTATACAATATGCACTTTTTTTTTTAACTGGCTGGTACCATACCAAGCTTTCATTTTTTCTTTCATTTTGTGAAGCAGTTTTATAACAGTTGTTCTCTACTTTAATGGAGGCATCATAAAATGTGTTTCACACTTCCTCTTCAGAGAATTAGTCATTCAGTGAAAACAGATTATGGATTTTATAAGTGAACCTTTTTCCTGCCATACTTAAAAAGTAGAATTGGACTATAACCTTTGAGGCACTTCTAGCTTTAACAGTATATAATTATATATAATGTTTCCAGTTACTATTCAAAGGTGATTTTGTACATTTCCTTAAAATTAGTTCAGTGACTCTAAAATAAATATTCAGTAGATGTAGGGTTTGTTTTATTTTGTTTTTAAGTTTAACACAATTTCCTAGTTATTTCCAGGAATCTCAATGTATATGTAATTGTTTAATGATTGTTCACAAGGTGAAAACAAAGTTGCCATTTCAAAATTTGAAGTGGCAAACAAATGTGTATAAAAATAACACAAGATCTCATAGGACAGTTGTATTCCGTAGGAAGAAGACCTGCCTGTGTGGAATCTAAAGACTGAAGTGAAATCCAGGTATAGAGACACCTGGGTGGTTTAGTTGGTTGAGCCTTTCAGTCAGGTCATGATCCCAGGGAGTCCCACATCTGGCTCCTTGATGAATGGGAAACCTGCTTCTCTCTCTGCTTCTCTTTCTCTATGATTGTATTCTCCCTCTGTCTCTCTCTGACAAATAAATAAATAAAATCTAAAAAAAAAAAAAGGAAAGAAAATCCAGGCTAATTTAAGCCACAGTCATAAACAAACAATGGTGATATCATCTACATTTTTGTCTCTTGATTTTTTTATAGTTCCAAACCACACCCATGTTGAAAAGTGGCCTTCAACCTGAGACCAAGTTCTTTTGAGATTAAAATCTTAGTAGCAGGGAGAATACTTCAGTTGGCCTTGCTTACTTCCTTTGGTCAAACACTGACTTTGGCAGAGGATCTACTGAGAATAGACACATCTTACACTGAATTTTAAATTTTCTGAGTTGTTTCCTTGGACCTCCAAATCTCAGGTGATTAGACCAACAGAAGCAGGTATGCATACTTTTCCCTATGTTAATAGCAATAATCGGGCCTCAGATTCTGGAACTGCCTTTATGTTTGTTAAATTGAGATTAAACCCCCTCATGTTTTGTTTTGTTTTAGTGCATTCTTGCTTTGGGATTCTAGGTGGCTTTGCATAATCAAAGCAATTAGTAATCATGGTGTGAGGGTCATACTGTTCTTAGTTCTCTTTTAATTGTTTTTTTTTTTTAAATTTTTAAAGATTTTTATTTATTTGTCAGTGAGAGAGGGGGAGAACACAAGAAGGGACAGCTGCAGAGAAAGAGGGGGACGCAAAGTCCCTGCTGAGCAAGGAGCCCAAAGTGGGGCTTGATGCCAAGACCCTGGGATCATGACATGAGCCCAAGGCAGATGCTTAACTAACTGAGCCACCCGGATACCCCAATTTTTCAGTTTTGAAAACTATTTCTTCCTAAGCAATACTTGTTAGATAAGAAAGGGCTGTTTTTGTTTACTCAGGGTTGGATTAAAAAATTCAATTCATAATTTTTTATTTGACTAATATCCTTTAGAAATGTATATAAATTCTTAGGAACATGCTAATAGGCCAAGACACACTCTGTGCCCTCTAGAATGTATATGTATAATTGCTTTTTGATTCTTTTACTCTAATGAAACAGCTCTTCCAGTCTATGGTTTTATCATGGATAAGCAAGACTTTTCTTTCTTCTAAAGGAATTTCACAGATACCTAAAACAAATGGTAATAGAAGATGTTGCCGGGACACCTGGGTGGCTCAGTTGGTTAAGCAGCTGCCTTCGGCTCAGGTCATGATCCCAGCATCCTGGGATTGAGTCCCATATCGGGCTCCTTGCTCGGCAGGGAGCCTGCTTCTCCCTCTGCCTCTGCCTGCCTGTGCTCGTTCACTCGCTCTCTCTCTCTCTGCCAAATAAATAAATATACATATAAAAAAAAAGAAGATGTTGCCAGTATTGGGACATGTTAAGAAAATACCCAACCATCTTGAATCTGAAGAAAATACCTTAGTTGAAATGAATTCTTTATCATTATTTTTGCTCTTCTACATTTTTAAGTACCAGAAAGTACTTGGAGGTAGTGCTCTTGTTTAAAAACTCCCCTTCCCCCTACTGTTTCAGTGAATTTGGGAAGAAGCTGAGGGCTTTCAGGAAATTTCCTTATATAGTGTAGAGATAAGCATGTTGCCTTTCACTGTGAACATTCTTAAAGGTTTCTGAAATTGACTGGAGAGCCATAGATCTTTCACCTCCAAAGTCCTGGAAGCTGTGGCAGCCTCCTTTGAGCTCTTTTCTTAGTAAAACAGAAAATGAGCAGTTCTCAGCCCATGTAAAGCTGAGAAGGTCTTGAATGATGCATGTCGAGGAAAGTTGGATACTGATACCGCTGGCAGTTTGCACAGCTCTTACTGCCAAAGAATTAAAGACTCCGCAGTTTTCTTAAAAGGGGCCAGCTTCTGAAAAGTTAAGTATGTTTCCTTTGTGCAGTGACCTGAGCTCTCAAACCTCCCTAGTAAGTTAAGACTTATCTGCTCAGCTTTGTGAAGCAGTCAACCATTTCAGGTTATTTGTATGGATCATGGAGCAGAGTACTCTGTGGCTCTTCAGAGAGAAAGAAACACATCATGACCAATGAACTCTGGAAAGTGAGTACCATGGACAAATTTCACCTAGTTCTTAAGACACCCTTTATGGCTTTCCAAGGAGCCAGAATTCCCTTTCCTGTATTTGCCCGGAGCCCAACAAAGGCAGTGCCCCTGTGCTAGTCCTTTCATAGTGAAGCAGCCAAATGCTCAATTGTGTTCTTGCAGAGGAGGGGGATAACATTCCTTTATGATCCTTAGTTTAGATCAGCTTACCACCCAAAGCATGATATTTGATTACCCTTATTATGTTACTTTGCATAGCTACAAATGTTACTAATGGCATGGCCTTATCTAGCCATTAAAAAAGTCCAAGTTCACGCTGACTTACCTTCAGTGCTATAAAAGGCCCTATTGCTAAGGATCCTAGGAATAGGAGCCTATGGAGAATGGAGTGGCATTTGGGGTTAGGTATGTCCTGCAGGCAAGCATCCTGAACTCCTGAATATAGTCCACTGAGTGCTTGGCTGCCTGTTTTTTTCTGTTTGCTGATTTTAATCTCTAACACTCATTATGTCTGGGCCCGAATTGCTTTAAGAATTATAAACATTTACTGGACTTTTCTGACTATACTCTTTTATTAGAACTGAGGCTTTTAGGATTCCTTCAGTTTCTTTCCTTCCAAATGTTTCCAACCTAGTTCTCATTCTCACAGGATAGAAAAGATGCTGTCATTAATCAGAAGTAGCACATGGTAGGAAGAATTCTCCCTTTACCTATTCCAGTATAGGCTGGACATTGAGCTCTTTGTCCTTGGAACAGTGGCCTCCAGGGTTTTTCATTGTTCTGCTCCCATCAATAAAAACATTTTGTGAAAAAAACAACAACAACCAACATTTTGTGTATACACCACTTCCAAGGAATGTATTTGTAATAACTAAAATGGTACAATATACACACAGGGTACTGTTTGTTGTCACAGACAGTTTGAAACTATTTTGTGTAGTCCTGATGATTTTGGATCATTTGTCCAACTTGTGGTCACATTCACCTCTCTTTTATTTTCTTTCTTTTTTCGGGGGGGTAGATGATCTGATGGTTTATATTTCTTATGGAATAATCAATTTTCATTATGGTTTCATAAAGAATCAAAAGAAATGAAATCTTACCATTTGCGACGACATGGATGGAACTAGATCGTATTATGCTTAGCGAAATAAGTCAGTCGGAGAAAGACAACTATCACATGATCACCTCTCTTTTATTTTCTAATGTAGCTGGTGAAGACTCATTAGGAGTGAAGGTGTCTGCTCCTCCATTTTTCGTAGGCTTGTATTATTAGTGTGTTTTCAGTACCCAGTTTCTCTGTAAGCATCATTTAAAGCTACTTGCCCATTTAGTGGCGATAGTCTTGCTATCAGCTAAATTATGTCATTTGTCAGTCCACTCACTGAGGCATACATAAATTTCAGGATGTCGGAAACACTGGAAGTAGTCAAAGGAGCGATGGCCCACTGTCTAGCTCCTGCTTTGGGGAATATTCACTCCTCTCTTGGCTCTTGAACTGTTGTGACATGGGATCCTCCATCATAAGGACCAAGTTAGGATGTTAGAGAAAATAAGTGTGTTAAATATTTGTAAATCTAATTTAGTTCCTTAATACTGCTTCCTTATGTTCACTTCCTGCTCTCTGGTGGAGACCTTTATTCTTGGTATCTTTTTTGAGGAGCTAAGGGTATGGCCTCAGTCTTACCCATAGAGGGGGTTGGACTGAATGACTTTTTTCTTTTTTTGAAAGATTTTATGTATTTATTAGAGACTGAGCATGAGCAGGGGGAGGGACAGAGGGAGAAGGGCAAGCCGACTCTCTGCTGAGCAGGGAGCCTGATGTGGGGCCTGATCCTAGGACCCTGAGATCATGACCTGAGCTGAAGTCCGATGCCTAACTGACTGAACCACCCAGGTGCCTCAGGACTGGATGACTTCTAAGGTTTTTTTTTTTTAATCTGGGATTTTTATCCCATTTATTTATTTATTTATCTGTTTATTTTTTTGTACATACCTATTAACTCATTCTTTTAAATAGCTAACTCTCACTGGAAGTTGTTTCTATAAGGAATAATTTTCAGAAATACGAATGACATATTAGGATATGCTTTTTAAGTCAAGATTTTAGAAATATATTTGATACCCAAACACAGCTTTAAAAGTCTCCTTACTCTTCAAGGCCCACTCAGCTTAAACATTATTCTCTCAGGAAAATCTTTGTTAGGCCCCTGTTTTTCTTCCTCCTTATTCCTCCCATATAGCTCTGTCTGTACATGTTTATCAGTAGTTGTGAGTTGTGGTTGTATGTGTGCATGTTTACCTTTCATGAGGCACAGTTATTTATTGCTCAGTTTTATACCAGCAAGCCTTGCTGATTCACTTCTTGTTTTTCACTGAAAATGTTGAAGAAAGTTGTTGAGAACATATTCTCTGGGAAATTATCCCAAAATGTTTTCTTCCCAAGGGAACTTTTTGGGAGAATCTGGGGTTGGAGTTCTTAACCTGGAGCCTGTAGACCTCTCAAAGGTCCATGAATGGGCTTAAGGGTGGGAGGTACATCTACGGACTCTCTGAAGTCATGTGCAAAATTCAGACCTGTATGCATTTTTCTGGGTGCAGTGGCCATAGCTTTTGCTAAAAAAGGCTAAAAATCAAAAGACCATCTAATATAAACTATTAGTATAAATTTATGTTTCCTTTCTAACCTGATTTTCATCACTTTTGCATGTTTTCAGTTCCCTGTAGCATTTTGTGACCTTACTATGCAAATCAGTATTTTTAGCAATGCTTAATATAACCATAAGCTTGAAAATGTCATGTTGTATTTCCTACTAATTATGTACTCATGGCATTATTTTATTTATGAATGATGATTCTTATTGAATGTAATATGTAACTATTTTACTTATTAGCAAAAAGGGAGAATTGGGGGTTAAGTTAGAATTTAAAAAGTAAAAAGAACCATATATAGAATTGTCCTATAAACCTCTACATTGAGTCTTCTAATTTCAATGTCTATGTAAGAGAGGCTCAGATCTCTTCCTTGAATATCATGTGGAAAGATGATTCCTTGGTTTCCCTGACATCCTATTTCATGTCTTCATTGCTCTTAGACATTCAAGAGTCAGTGTGGTTTATTGAACTGGGACTCAAGCATACTGAAAGCAGCACCAGTTTGACACCCAGCAGCAGATGACCTAGGCTATGTAGGTTGATTTCTTGGAGTCTGTTTCCTTATTTGTAAAATGGGAGTAAAATGATATAGGGAAACAGCTAATATTATTACATAGCAAATTATTATTTTCAATTCTCCTTAATGGATTAATGGGGGTCAAAAGTGATAACATATGTGAAAGTGCTTTATAAATTAGAAAGCAGGGGTATGTAAGTGCTACAGTCAGTTAAGTATATGAATCTAGGTTTCCACTCAGGTCATGATCTCAGAGTCGTGAGATGGAGCCCTGGGTCAGGCTCCCAACTAAGCGGGAAGTCTGCTTGAGATTCTCTCTCTCCCTCTCTCTGCTTCCACACTCCACATACACTCTCTCCCTCAGCAAAAAATCTAAAAAAGAAATTAAGTTAGCACTTAAATGTGAGACACTTTTTTCCTGATAATGGCACCTACTTCTTCAGTGTCATGATAATCTTCCTTAGTCTTTGGTTTTAGCCCACCATGAAGAATCAGTTTCAAATTTATTTTTTCTTTCACAAAATTTAGGTCATGGAGCACCTGGGTGGCTCAGTGGGTTAAAGCCTTTGCCTTCGACTTGGGTCATGATCTCAGGGTCCTGGGATGGAGCCCCACATCGGGCTCTCTGCTCAGCGGGGAGCCTGTTTCCTCCTCTCTCTCTGCCTGCCTCTCTGCCTACTTGTGATCTCTGTCTGTCAAATAAATAAATAAAATCTTTAAAAAAAATTTAGGTCATTATTATTAGCAAAGATGAAAATGTCTAGTGTGTTTGCACTGAGACACTTATATTAACTGAGTAAACAGACTCACATAAAACATACAAGTAAAACAATGTTATTTTAAGGTACGGAAATTAACTAAAGTAATATTTCCAAAGATTGCAAATGTTGGGTGTTGGTCTGGCTCTGTAAGGAGAATGGTTAAATTCCCTTGTCAAAGATCCCAGTACTTTCCTGGGCCCAGCCTTATATGAAGTAGTGGAAACATGGACCTTGACACTGTTGTTTGGATTATATGACTCTAGTGCTTATTAGCTGAGTGGTATTAGGTAAGTTACTTAACTTTATTGAGCTTGAGTGTCTATCGGTAAAAATAGATATAAACTTCTACTTTTGGGGGTTGTTTTAAGGATTAGAAATAATTCGGGGTGCCTGGCTGGCTCAGTCAATGGAGCATGTGACTTGATCTCAGGGCTATGACTTTGAGCCCCACATTGGGTATAGAGATTATTTTTAAAAAAAAAGTAGAGATAATTTATATAAAGGGCCTGGCACATAGTAGATTCTCTTCATATGGTTAAAATTATGAACTTAAAAAATTATACCTAATTTTCTTTAAAAACAGATTAGATTTTCTACTGTATATTCTTAAAACCAGGTGAAGAGGATGATTAAGTAAAATGCATGATGGAAAGGACTACTATGTACAGTTGTAGGATGTGTCCTAATGTAATATTATTCTAAGTTTTCTTTCATGTTTTTAGTTATAAAATAGTGAAACATGCAAAAGAATACTGAGAATAATACAATATACACACATTTTCTTTACCCAGATTTAAGAAATGTCAGCAATTTGCCATTTATTTTATGCATCAACTCTTTGTTTTCTTTAAGGAGTAAAACATTAGAAAGATGACTGAAGGCTCCTCCCCATTTTAATCCTGTACCTCACTAACAGTCCTGAAGTTGGCATTTTAATTATTTTCCATACCCATCTATATTTTTCCATTAGTGTTTTCCATTAATAATATACTGTTTTAAATGCTTTAAATTTTTTTTTACAAATGATATCTGCTGTATACTTTTCCTCATTTAACATATATTTCTCATGTTAAAACCAGTATCCACTTCATTTTAAATGTTGTGCAGTATTTCACTAAGTGAATATTCTGTAATTATCAAGTCACCTGATGAAGGAATTCAGGTGGTTTCCAATTTTTTGATATTATTTTTTAAAAGATTTTATTTATTTATTGTTAGAGGGATAGATAACAAGAGAGAGGATGTAGGGGAGGGAGGGAGAAGCAGGCTCCCCACTGAGCAGGGAGCCTGATGTGGGGCTCGATCTTAGGACTCTAGGATCATGACCTGAGCTGAAGACAGACAGTTAACTGACTGAACTACCCAGATGCCCCACATTTTTTAATACTATTAACAGTGGTGTGCTTTTACCTTTATTTTGGTATATTTGTATAAGAGTTTCTCTGGGATAAATTTCTAGAAGTGGAATTGTGTGTTAGAGAGTATGCATATCTTCACCTCTTTCAGATATACACCACTCTGGAGAGGAGACTGTTTAAGATGTTGGGTCATTGTTTTCATTTGCCTTTCCCAATATAGTAGCTATTTAAATAATGTTTAAAATCTATGGCATAACCCCATTTAAAAAATCATACATATATCTAGGTATATAGGTATACATGAGTATTTGTAAATTAAAATATTCCAGAAGGATACCTCCCAAGTACAGAAGTTGTTTTAGATTTTTATACTGAGCATGAAATACATGATTAAAGCAAGAAAATATGACCCATAATGATAGGGGAAAGTCTGTCAACCAAAAAATGACCCAGAACTGATACAGATATTAGAATTGTCAGATAATGGCACCAAAACAGTCATTACAACTATATTCCAAATGCTTCAAAGAGTTAAGTGGAGACATTGAAAATACTTCAAAAGACTTGTACTGAACTTCTAGAGATAAAAACTATAACATGCCAGATGAACAATACACTGGATGGTATTTTTTTTAAAGATTTTATTTATTTATTTGACAGAGATCACAAGTAGGCAGAGAGGCAGGTGGAGAGAGAGAGGGGGAAGAAGGCTCCCCACTGAGCAGAGAGCTCAACCCGGGGCTGGATCCCAGGACCCTGGGATCACAACCTGAAACGAAGACAGAAGCCCAACCCACTGAGCCACCCAGGCACCCCACATTGGATGGTCTTATGGGCTTATCAGACATTGTAGAAGAAAAGAATAGTGATTTTGAAGACCTAACAGTAGAAACTATCCAAAATGAAGCAGAATAAAGAAATTATAAAAAAATTAAAAATATCATAAGTGATCTGTGGGCCTTAAGTGACCTAATATCCATGTATATAGAGTCCCTAAGGAGGGGGAACAGAAGAAAATATTTGAAGAATCATGGTTAAAAATTTTCCAAATTTGGGGCACGTGGGTGGCTCAGTAGGTTGGGGCAGCTGCCTTCAGTTTGGGTCATGATCTCAGGGTCCTGGGATCTAGCCCTGAGTCAGGCTCCTTGCTCAGTGGGGAGCCTGCTTCTACTGCTGTGTCTGCTGCTCCCCCTGCTTGTGCTCTCCTTCTCTCTCAAATGAATAAATAAAAATCTTAAAATTTTTTTTCTAGGCACGCCTGGGTGGCTCAGTTGGTTAAGCGGCTCCCTTCGGCTCAGGTCGTGATCCCAGCGTCCTGGGATCGAGTCCACATCGGGCTCCTTGCTCGGCAAGGAGGCTGCTTCTCCCTCTGCCTCTGCCTATCACTCTGTCTGAGCTCGCTTGCTCTCTCTCTCTAATAAGTAAATAAATAAATAAAATCTTAAAAAAAATGTTAAAAAAATTTTTTTTTCTAAATTTGATGAAAAGTATGAGTCTCTAGATCCAACAAGATCAATTCATGTATGTATAAAGCAAAACATACATGAAGAAAACTGCATCAAAGCACATTGTAATTAAATTGCTTAAAGCCAGGATAAAGGATCTTATCTTTAGGGATAAAATCTTAAACCAAAGAGAAGAGACCACTTATATAATTACATACAGAGGAAGATAGATAAAGTACATTTCTTGTTGGAAATGTGCATAATAGAGTGGAGGAACATCATCAAAATACTGAAAGGAAAACTGTCAACCTAGAATTCTACACCTAACAAAAATATCTTTCGAAAATAAAGATGAAAGAAAGGGGTGCCTGGTTGGCTCAGTGGGTTAAAGCCTCTGCCTTCAGCTTGGGTCGTGATCCCGGGGTCCTGGGATCAAGCCCTGCATTGGGCTCTTTGCTCGGCGGGGAGCCTGCTTCCCCCTCTCTCCCTGCCTGCCTCTCTGTCTACTTGTGATCTCTGTCTGTCAAATAAATAAATAAAATCTTTAAAAAAAATAAAGATGAAAGAAAGACATTTCAGACATGGAAAGTGGAAAAATTCATCCTCAGCAGACCCCCACAATAAGAAATTTTATAGGAAGATCTTCAGGCAGAAAGAAAATAATACCATCTGGAAATACAGATCTATACAAAGGAAGGAAGAGCACCAGAAATGGCACTGTATATTTAGGTAAACTCTAAGATCTTTTCTTATTATTTTAGTATATTTAAGAGATAATTACTTAAATGAAAAAATAAAATGTAGTATGGGGTTTATAACATATGTAAAATGTAGAACAAAAATAACATAAAGTATTGGTAGGGAAAAATGGAAGCATACCACTGTAACATCCTTATACTCTACATGGAATGGTATCATATCACTTGAAGAGAAGCTGCAATGAGTACAAAACCCAAAAGCAACCGCTAAAATAACAGAGTTGAGCAAGAAAGGAGAAAAAAATGGAATTATAAGAAATATTTGAGTAATATAAAAGCAGATAGAAAAAGAGGAAGAGAGGAAACAAAGAACAGATGGGGCAAAGAGCAAAATGAGAGACTCAAACCTAACTATATTAATGATCACATTAAAAGGTTAATGAAAATAAATAAATAATTAGTTAATGGTCTAAACACCCCAGTTAAAAAGCAGAGATAGTTCATATTGGGTGAAAACACAAGACCCAGCTAAATGTTGCCGTGAGGAAACTGCACTTTAAATGTAAAGGTGTAGATAGGTTAAAGCTAACAGGATTGGAAAACATAAACCATGGTAATGCAAACCAAAAGAAAGCTGGACTCTGTCCATATTAATATCAGGCAAAGTAGGTTTCAGGCAAAGGTTATTTCTAGGGATAAAGAAGGTCATTTCATAATGATAAAGGGGTCAATTCATAGTTGTATACTCAATAGCAGATCTTCAAAATAAATGAAGTAAAATTTGATACTACTGCAGTAAGAAGTAGATCCATAATAATAGTTGAAGATTTCAACTGAATAGAGGCAGTAGACAGAAACTTAGTAAGAACATAGAAGACTAAACATTATCATCCAACTTGACATTTTGACGTTTATAGAACACCTAACAGCAGCAGAATGCACTTTCTTTTAAAGTACACACGATGTTCACTAAATTAGTTCATATACTAGGCCATGAAACAAATCTTGATGCAAGTCCAATGAAGCATGTTTTATCACCATAATGAAATTAAATTAAAAACCTAATTAGGGAAATCCACAAATATTTGGAAACTAATGTACTTAATAACCCAGTGGTGGGAGAACTTAGAAAAGGAATTAATAATAAATAATAAAAATAAAATTATTAAAAATGGAATTAAGTATTTCAAACTGAATTAAAATTAAATGAAAACACAGCATATCAAAATGTGTGGGATGCCACTTAAAGCAATACTTAGGGGGAGCTTATTGCACTAAAGGGCCATGTATGAAAAAAAGAAAGGCCTCTAATCAGTGCCTTCATTTTTCTCCTTAAGAAGCTAGAAAAAGAAGAGCAAAATAAGTCCAGAAGCAGAGCAAAGGAAATAATAATGATCAGAGCAGATATCAACAAGATTGAAAATGGAGGGGCGTCTGGGTGGCTCAGTGGGTTAAGCCTCTGCCTTCGGCTCAGGTCATGATCTCAGGGTCCTGGGATTGAGCCCTACATCAGGCTCTCTGCTCAGCGGGGAGCCTGCTTCCCCCCACCTCTCTGCCTACCTCTCTGCCTACTTTGATCTCTCTCTCTGTCAAATAAATAAAATCTAAAAAGAAAAGAGATTGGACACAGAAAAACAGTAGAGAAAAATCAATGAAACCAAAAGCTAGTGTTTGAGATGATAAATAAAACTGATAAACATCTAGCCAGACTGATGAGAAAAAAAAAAAGACATGTATCAATATAAGGAAGGAGAGAAATGATATCACTATAGACTCTATAGATATCTATATGTCCTATATTTATTTTTAAAAATTTTTTTTAAGATTTTATTTATCTGACAGAGATCACAAGTGGGCAGAGAGGCAGGCAGAGACAGAGGGGGTAAGCATGCTTCCTCCTGAGCAGGGAGCCTGATGCGGGGCTCGATCCCAGGACCCTGGGATCATGATCTGAGCCGACTGCAGAGGCTTTAACCCACTGAGCCACCCAGACGCCCCTATATGTCCTATATTTATTAAAGAAATTGACTTTGTAGTTAAAAACATTCTCACGGAAAACTCCAGGCCTACGTGGAACATAGGAACATGTATAATATAGGAATAATACAAGGAATAAATAATACCAATTCTATACAGTCTTCCTCAAGACAAGTAGGAGGGCATTCTTCCCAACTCATCAATGAGGCCAAAATGATTCTGATGCCAAAACCAAAGAAATTACAAAAAAAGAGTATAGAACAACACTAAAGAAAAATGAACATGTGTCCACAGACTTTTATATATATGTTCATAGCAGCTCTTGTGTAATAGCCTAAATCTGTAAACAAATTAAATGTCTTAATGATTTGTCTATACAAAAGAATCTTACTCAGGAATTATAAAGGATTAAATTATAAATTTAATTATATTAATTATATTAATTTATATTAATTTAATTATATTAATTATAAACTATTAAAACACACAGCAACGTAGATAAACCTAAAAACATTTATGCTGAATAAAAGAAGTCAGAAGAAAACAGTATGTATGTATGATTCTATTTATATGAAACTCTGGAGGGGTGCCTCGGTGGCTCAGTTGGTTAAGCATCTGCCTTCAGCTCAGTTCATGATCCTATGGTCCTGGGATGGAGTCCTGCATCCAGCTCCTTGCTTCGCAGGGAGCCTACTTCTCCCTCTTCCCTGGCCCTGCGCGCTCTCTCTCTCTTTCAAATGAATAAAATCTTAAAAACTCTGGAAAATACAAACTAATCTGTAATGACATTAATCACATTATTGGTTGCCCAGCAACAGGGAGAGATGGGAGTGAGGTATTACAGAGTGTGAGGAAACTTGTGGGAGGGTTATATTCACTGTCTTGACTATAGTGATTTGCATAGTGTGTCAAAACTTCAAATTTTGTACTTTAAATATGCATACTTTAGTGTTTGTTAATTATAGCTTTTTAAAAAAGATTTTATTTATTTTTAGAGAGAGAGAGGACACTAGCAGGGGGAGCAGCAGAGGGAGAGGGAGAAGCAGGCACCCCCCACTAAGCAGATAGCCTGTTGTGGAGCTAAATAGATCCCAGGACTCTGGGATCATGACCTGAGCCAAAGGCAGATGCTTAACCACTAAGCCACACAGGTGCCCCTGTTAATTACATCTTAATAAAGCTGTTAAAAATAAATATTTAGTTTAGAAAAGATGTTCATAAAAAGTTGTGGGAGAAGATGTAAAATGTGATATTTAAAAGTGGATAAGTAGTTTTATGTTTAAGTTATGCTCCTTTACTGGCATAATATTTTTAAGGATCCTCTGTGTTATGACTTCTGTTGTACTGCATTCCTTCTTATTGCTGAATGATGTTCCATTCTATGTATAACATCCCATTTTGTTTCTTCTTTCATCAGTTGTTGGACACTTTGGTTGTCTTGATTATTATGAATAGTGCTGTATGAGAAGCTTATGAAGGATAGCCCCCAAAATTAACTGTAGTTTTCAAGTATGTGTGTGTTTTCAGTATATGAATTAAAGAAAAAAACAAAGCAAAAAGTTAAAGGTTATCCAAAAATCCCATCACTGTGCCATTACTTTTTATCATAGGTGAATATCCTTCCAGACATCTCTATATAAAATAAGGAACTACTTTATTTTTTTTACTTTTATTTATTTATTTATTTATTATAATTTTTAAATTTCTTAATAAACATATAATGTATTATTAGCCCCAGGGGTACAGGTCTGTGAATCGCCAGGTTTACACACTTCACAGCACTCACTATAGTATATACCCTCCTCAATGTCCATAACCCCATCACCCTCTCCATAACCCCCTCCCCCTGGAAACCCTCAGTTTGTGAGATTAAGAGTCTCTTATGGTTTGTCTCCCTCCCGATCCCATCTTGTTTTATTTATTCTTTTTCTACCCCCCAAACCCACCATGTTGCATCTCCACTTCCTCATATCAGGGAGATCATATGATAGTTGTCTTTCTCCGATTGACTTATTTCGCTAAGCATAATACCCTCTAGTTCCATCCACGTCGTCGCAGATGGCAAGATTTCATTTCTTTTGATGGCTGCATAGTATTCCATTATATATATATACCACCACTTCTTTATCCATTCATCTGTTGATGGACATCTAGGTTCTTCCCATCGTTTGGCTATTGTGGATATTGCTGCTATAAACATTCGGGTGCACGTGCCCCTTCGGATCACTAAATTTGTATCTTTAGGGTAAATACCCAGTAGTGCAATTGCTGGGTCATAAGGTAGCTCTATTTTCAACTTTTTGAGGAACCTCCATGCTGTTTTCCAGAGTGGTTGCACCAGCTTGCATTTCCACCAACAGTGTAGGAGGGTTCCCCTTTCTCCGCATCCTTGTTAATTTTAGCCATTCTGACTGGTGTGAGGTGGTGTCTCTTTGTGGTTTTGATTTGTATTTCCCTGATGCTGAGTGATGTGGAGCACTTTTTCATGTGTCTGTTGGCCATCTGGATATCTTCTTTGCAGAAATGTCTGTTCATGTCTTCTGCCCATTTCTTGATTGGATTATTTGTTCTTTGGGTGTTGGTAAATTCTTTATAGATTTTGGATACTAGCCCTCTATCTGATATGTCATTTGCAAATATCTTCTCCCATTCTGGCAGTTGTCTTTTGGTTTTGTTGACTGTTTCCTTTGCCGTGCAAAAGCTTTTGATCTTGATGAAGTCCCGATAGTTCATTTTTGCTCTTGTTTCCCTTGCCTTTGATGATATTCCTAGGAAGAAGTTGCTGCGGCTGAGGTTTAAGAGGTTGCTGCCTGTGTTCTCCTCAAGGATTTTGATGGATTCCTTTCTCACATTGAGGTCCTTCATCCATTTTGAGTCTATTTTTGTGTGTGGTGTAAGGAAATGTTCCAGTTTCATTTTTCTGCATGTGGCTGTCCAAGTTTCCCAACACCATTTGTTGAAGAGGCTGTCTTTTTTCCATTGGATGTTCTTTCCTGCTTTGTCGAAGATTAGTTGACCATAGAGTTGAGGATCTATTTCTGGGCTCTCTATTCTGTTCCATTGATCTATGTGTCTGTTTTTGTGCCAGTACCATACTGTCTTGATGATGACAGCTTTGTAATAGAGCTTGAAGTCTGGAATTGTGATGCCACCAACTTTGGCTTTCTTTTTCAATATTCCTCTGGCTACTTGAGGTCTTTTCTGGTTCCATACAAATTTTAGGATTATTGTTCCATTTCTTTGAAAAAACTGGGTGGGATCTTGATGGGGATTGCATTAAATGTGTGGATTGCTTTAGGTAGCATAGACTAAGGAACTGCTTTAAATGCAAACTTTATCTTCCTCCATTCTTTTTCCTCTTCTCACTCTCCTGCTGTCACAGCTCCTGAAGAGGCTGGCCAGCTTCATTGTGTGATCAAGTGCAATTAGTGTACAGGTGTTGAGTATGGGGGCCAGGAGACCTCTCTCCCACAACGTTCCTCCCTGTTGACTCACTTTGCCTGAGATTCTGAAAAATTTTTAAAAGATTTTAGTTATTTATTTGACAGGGAGAAACATAGCTAGAGAGAGGGAGCACAAGCAGGGGGAGTGGGAGAGGGAGCAGTAGGTTTATCCCCTAGCAGGGAGCCTGATGTGGGGCTCGATCCCAGGATCCTGTGCTGAAGGCAGACGCCTAATGACTTAGCCACTCAAGCACCCCTGAGATTCTGAAATAAAAAAAAAAAACAACGGAATACAGCTCTTTATTCTACAATAACAAAAGTGGCTTAAAGCACATAGTTTCCTGGAAGAGGCAATCATGTGTGGCCTTTCATGTATGCTCTTCCATGTGATCCTGACAACCTTATGAGGTGTAGGTATTATCACTTACAGTATTACAAGTGAGATCCAGAGAGGTCAGCTACCCAAGATTGCATAGCTGGTGAGATGGAAACCTAGCACTGCATCTTGGATTTTGTCAGGTTTCATAGCTGAGTGGAAGGAAAGAGGGCACAGGGTGCTGAGAAGGAAATCTGGGGCTGCTGCCCTGTTAGGGCAGAAATGCTGGCTTGAAAGATTGGCATCTTTAACAACCCATGGCCCACTTAACTGGTCTGTGAGTATGATCTTCGGAACATAGGGACAATAATGATAGTTCAGGGCTTGCAGAACGATACCTGCTTGAAAAAGACTGCCTCAGGGGGCGCCTGAGTGGCTCGTGGGTTAAAGCCTCTGCCTTCAGCTCAGGTCATGATCCCAGGGTCCTGGGATGGAGCCCAGCATCGGGCTCTCTGCTCAGCAGGGAGCCTGCTTTCCGCTCTGTCTCTGCCTGCCTCTCTGCCTACTTGTGATCTCTGTCTGTCAAATAAATAAATAAAATCTTAAAAAAAAAAAAAAAAAGACTGCCTCGGTATGGAGTTTAGTATTCCCGTGTTAAAATACAGCCCTACTATCTGTGTCTTTGAGGCTCATTTTGGAATGTAATGATGTGCTACCTTATTTTAGATTTTTAAAAATGTATAAAATTTAAAGAAGTTTTTATTTTAATTCCAGGTAGCATAAAGTATTGTGTTAGTTTCAGGTGACCAATATAGTGATTCAACAATTCATGCATAACCCAGTGTTCATCACAAGTGGACACCTTAATCTGTCACCTATTTCACCCACTCCCCACCGACCTTCCCTCAGGTAACCATCACTTTGTTCTGTATAGTTAAGTGTCTGCTTTTTAGTTCGTCTCTCTTTTTTCTCATATGTTTTGTTTCTTAAATTCCACATATGGGTGAAATTATACTATATTTCTCTTTCTCTGACTTATTTTGCTTATCATTATACTCTCTAGCTCCATCCATGTTGTTGCAAATGGCAAAAGTTCATTCTTTTATGGGGGTGAATAATATTCCATTATACACAGACATGTACACACACATACCACATTCTGTTTTTCATCTGTCAGTGGGCACTTGGGTTGCTTCCATATCTAGGCTATTGTAAATAATCCTGCAATAAATACAGAGATGCATATATCCCTTTGAATTAGTGTTTTTGTATTTTGGGGGTACATACCTAGTAGTGTGATTACTGGATTGTAGCGTAGTTCTATTTTAACTTTTTGAGGAAACTTCATACTGTTTTTCACAGTTGGCATTCCTACAAATAGTGTACAAGTGTTCTTTTTTCTCCACATCCTTGCCAAACCTTGCTTTTGTGTGTGTGTGTGTGTGTGTGTGTGTGTGTGGTTTTGACTTTAGCCATTCTGATAGGTGTAAGGTAGTCTTGATTTGCATTTCCCTAATGATGAGTGATGTTGAACATCTTCTCACATGTCTGTTGGCCATCTACTTATCTTCTTTGGAGAAATGTCTGTTCATGTCTTCTGCCCATTTTTAATTGCAATATTTGTTTTTTTGGGTGGTGAGTTATATCAGTTCTTTATATATTTTGGATACTAACCCTTTATTAGATATGTTATTTGCAAATATCTTCTCTCATTTGGTAGGTTGTTTCTTAGTTTTGTTGATTGTTTCCTTCTCTGTGCAGAAGCTTTTTATTTTGATGTAGTCCCAATAGTTTATTTTTGCTTTTATTTTCTTTGCCTCAAGGGACCTGTCCAGAAAAATGTTGCTGTGGCCAATGTCAAAGAAGTTACTCTTGCCTGTGCTCTCTTCTAGGATTTTTATGGTTTTAGGCCTCCTGTTTAGGTCTTTAATCCATTTTGAGTTTATTTTTTGGATTTATATTATGGTGTAAGAAAGTGGTCAGTGTCCTTCTTTTCCATGTTGCTGTCCAGTTTTCCCAACACCCTTTGTGGAAGAGACTTTTTTCCTCATGGGATATCCTTTCCTGCTTTGTCAAATAGGTTTGATTTTTATGCAAAGATGAACTCTCAGGCCTCAAAACTGAAGTGAGTATAAAATATCTTTATTTTTCCTACATGAGCATAGTTTCTCTTATTAGTAGCCATATAGTGGAAGACTGTTCTAGTCATACAGGGTAAAGCAGTCATTAAGGCTGAACTCAGTTGTCTTCTTCCCTGGGTGGTATTTAAGTTTTCAGAAGTTTCATCATGTCATGGCATGGGTTTGAGGGTAGGGAGTTTAGTTTAGGACTGTTATTTCTCTGATACTGCCTTCTTGTGAGACTTAGGTTCCTGTGTAGTCCCGGGTGTGGATGTCCCTCCTTGCTGATATCTTCAGAAGTGTGAATTCCCTGTTGGTCTGTAGCCCATGTGGTGTCCCTTCATTAATATCCTCAATTCTAAGGGTTCCTTGCTGTATCAGTTGGTAGAGGATGCAATCCTTGATCTCAGGATATGAGTTCAAGCTCCACCTTGGGTGTAGAGATTACTTAAAAATAAAATCTTAAAAAAGAAAAAAAGTCCCGAATCCCCTTCAAATCCACCTGGCTTAGCAGCGGAATGGTGGAGGGTATGTAGAAGGGAATTGTAAAACAGTGTTATTATTGAGCAGTTTTACTCTGTTATACATGAGATCACATGTCTCTCCCCAGTTCCCACTCCTCCATGGAACGCTTTCTGGATCACTTTGGTACACAGAAGCCTCTCTCTCCTCTGTTAATTCTTTGTGTCCAGACCACACCATCTACCCTGTAACACCTCTTATAACATCTTAAAAATGATCTTAACATCATTTTTACATCTTTTAACAATTTTTTCTGAATTTTATTGATTATGCATGTAATATTGACATTATTATTTAACTTTCTATTTGTGTTTCTCACACAGTCCACCTCCACCCCCAATCACCACAACTAGTTTGTAAGCTCTTGGAATGCCCAGACCAAATATTAAATGTCTTGATGCTCTTCTCAAGTGCTTAGCATTGGGCTAAAAGCATAGGTGGTCCTCAGTATCTGTTGGCTGAATGAATTAATGAATTAAAATTTTTTGAGTACAGAAAATAATTCCATCATCTTTTATATCTCAGCATAGTGTTGAATCCTGAGTTGTCACTAACTATTTACTTCATTTGATTGAATTGAGAGTCACTTTATGTTGTTCTTTCTACATGTAATTTTGGTGTCCAAGGAAGCCTAGGACAACAATGTCTCTTACATGCAAATGACTTAAGGTTTTGATTACAGCCAGCTGGGAGGGGTGCCTGGTTGGCTCTGTTGGTAGAACATGGGACCCTTGATCTTGGGGTCATGAGTTTGAGCCCCAAAGTGGGCATAGAGATTACTTAAAAATAAATAATAAAGAAAAAATAAAGCCTTAAAAATTAAAATCAGCTGGGAGAATTTTATAAAATAGAGAAGATAAATGAGTATAATTACATGCATGGCACATTAGGGACAGTATATAATACAAGGCCAGAAAAATCAAAGACCTGGCAAGTAGTATTTGTGATGGCAATTTTTCAAGAGGATGTTAGCAAACAGTAGGTAGATGACTCTAATTCACTTCTCTGAGGCTAAGGGAGAAAAACTATAAGCAGATGATTCTTCTAAGCTTATACTTAGAGGATTTTAATGATTTTCTGCACTTGCATTCAAATAACAAATTTTTGCTGAGTACCACCTATGGGTAAGCAATGTGTTGGACACTCAGTATTCAGAGATGATCTGAGAAAATGTGTTTCTTACATCCCCAAATGCATAGTCCTTGATGGAGGTAGGATGGACAAAAGACACAGTGTGCACACTGGCATTCACCAGAGTGTTGACTGACTTTCGTTGTCATTGCTGAGGGACATAGCTGTTTGGTCTGAGGGAGTTGAGGAAGACTCCACAGGGGAATGGTATTTACCTGGATCTGGAATGATTACCAGGAATTTACAGGGTGAGGAAAGGTTAAAGGAATTCTAGGAAGAGGGCATGTGCAGAGGGTTGGAATTAAAGAAGAGATAGCATGTACAGGGTTGCTGGGGTGCTCAGTATGACTAGAACATGTGGTGTGGGCTGGGGTGGTATCTCATGATATAGGGGCATTCCATTAGATACCAGCTTAGATTTATTCTGGTAGTACATCAAAGTGTATCCCTTCCAGTTTTCAAAATTATTATTATAATCATTATTTAAAGATTTATTTATTTGAGAGAGAGCAAGTATGAGTGGGGCCAGGGACAGAGGGAGAGAATATCCAGGCAGACTCCTGCTGAGCTTGGAGCCTGACACAGGACTCGATCCTAGGAGCCTTGGGATCAGGACCTGATCCATCAAGAGTTGGATGCTGAACTGACTGAGCCACACAGGTACCCCTTCAAAATTATTTTTAACTGTCATGTAGGAATGGTTAAATTTGAATCTTCACTTTTTCCCTTCCTTCATTTCTTGTCTGTTATAAAGGATATATATGATCATTGTGGAAAATAGGTAACTATATAGAAAAAAATTAGATATGCATAATCGCATTGTCCTCACCCCCGAAATAGCTCCTGTAATCAGTTTTATGCATAGTATCTCCTGTTCATTTTAAAAATACTTTTAAATGTATTAAAAATTGTCTTGTTTTTTACTTTTAAGTGAATTCCTTATCTCTGAATATTTCAGCCTACTTATTTTAAAGTTTCTGTCATGATTTCCAGTTTAGAAGTCTTTTACTGTCTTCTCTCACAATGGGTTCTTGTATGATTTGTAATGTTTGTGAGCTTATCTCCAGAATATTTTCTTTTCTTTTTTTAAAGATTTTATTTATTTGTTTGACAGACAGAGATCACAAGTAGACAGAGAAGCAGGCAGAGAGAGAGGAGGAAGCAGGCTCCCTGCTGAGCAGAGAGCCTGATGTGGGCTTAATCGAATATTTTCTTTTCTTTAGTGGAGTTCAGTGTATGCTCTAGGTGGTGGAGTTGGGTCTATGGGTGGTTTTGCTTCTGCCTGCCAGATCCATATGGTTTCATTGGTTTTTCAGGCTCCTGCAGTAAGGTGATGTAAAATTCAGACCTCACACCCACACACGGGGCAGATTTGGGGTTTTGATTTCTCCTGTGTAACTTTTTACTATGTAGATTCTATGTTGAGCATCTCTCTTTACAGAGAGGATGGCCCTTCCTGGTTTCCAGCTTTACGTTCCACTTCCAGGTTTCTGCTGTGTTCATAGCCTGAGGTTTCAATTCCTGGAAAAAATTTAAAGATTTATATTTTATCCAACTTTTTTATGTTTAGAGGGAGAGAGTTGGGGAGAAGCAGAGGGAGAGGGAGAGAGGGAATCGTTAGTAGGCTCCATGCCCAGTGCAGCCTCAGTTTCATAACCTTGACATTGTGACCTGAGCTGAACTCAAGTCAGATACTTGACCAACTGAGCCAACCAGGTGCCCCTTATCCTGCATTTCTATATGTTTGAAACAGGCAGAGGAGCTTACTTATTGCCTCTATCATCTTGGCTATCCACTCCTTATACAGATATATACTTTAAACAGAGTTGGGAATATATTACATATATTGACAATCCTCTTTATTTTAACCTAATATATTGTAAGTTTTTCCTCATATTTTTTGAGAGCATTACTTTTAATGACTGCCTGACTTTTATAAGAGTATACTATATTTTATTAAGCAAATCCTCTATTTTTAGAAATTTAGGTTGTTTTAGGTTTTCCATTATTATAAGTAATGATGAAACATATTTATACCAATATCTCTCCACTGATTTCAGCTTGTTTCTGTAGAATAATTACTGCTAGTGGGATTCCTTCATCAACATTTTTGAGACTTTGGTCCCGTTGTAACTAAATTATTCTGCAGAAAATTTGTTTCAATTTGCACCCAGTACAGTGGGTTTGTATATTTTCTGGAACTATTGCTCCATCTGGTTCTTATTCTTTAAAAGGATGGATGCTAATTTTCTGGGCAAAAAAATGGTATTTCATTATTATTTTAACTTCCATTTGGTTTGGTGACCATTTTATTTGTATTTTTTTTAAAGATTTATTTACCTACTTTAGAGAGAGAGCATGAGCAGGAAGGGCAGAGGGAGAGGGAGATAGACTCTCAAGGAGATTCTGTGCTATGCACGGAGCCCGATGTGGGCTCCATCTCTCAAGACCCTAATCTCAGGACGGAGCCAAAACCAAGAGGCAGAGGCTTAACCGACTTTGCTACGCAAGAGCCCCTAGTGGCTATTTTAAAAGGGTGTTTTCAGTAGGTCACTGATTTTTCAGTTTAGAAAATTTTCTTAGTCATATGGGGTAGAGTGGCTACTAACTTGTCCTTTTTGTTACTTACTATTCCCCTACTGCCTTCTAAGTAACTTGGATCCTTAGGTGGAAGGTGTGTTTGGTGACAGGGTGGTGGGTGAAAGAGTGCAAACTACAGAAGTTGAGCCAAGAGTTCAAAGTGGTTAGGGTGGAGGTTAAGGAAAGAAATACCCTGGAAAGCGGGAGGCTGAAACCTAAAGAGGGTAGTCCAGGAGTTGTGGCAGTCAAGGAGGCGCTATCCAAGAGAGGAGTTTGGGAGAAAGATGGGAGGTAATTAAAGGAAAATGTGCAGAATTTTGTCCAGTGGTGGGCAATGTGAACTTTCTTCTCCACGTTTCCACAAAATCTTAAGTAAAATATTTCTCATTAAATACATTGTTAGGTTGGCTCTGTTTGAGGGTATGTATGTTGAAGCTGATGGGCACAGAGTAAGAGCCAAGTACTGGATGGGGAGAGTCAGGGAGAGCAGAACCTGCTACAGTGGCCCTCACAAGACACCAGAGTGCTGGACTAAGGTAGTGAGGAATAAAGATGAGGAAGAAAGGGTATTCCAGAATTTGGAGGTAGGATTTGGTGGTAAGTTATGGTTTTTTGCAGGGAGAGGATAATGGAGTCAAGATGATTTTGAGGTTTACAGTTTGGGAGACTGCATACATAGGAGATGTCTCAGATGACTGAGACTGACCTTTGGAAGAAAGGTCACTGTTTCCAGGCTTATAATTGGGGGTGTGGATGTCAGTGATTTTGAATGGTTGACATGGGCCCAGAAGGTGGTGGTGTCAGAAAGTGTCTTCCCCATTTTTCCTGTTCTCCTGTAAACTCTGGAGTCCTGGTATAGCTCAGAGAATGGAGAGGGATTTATGTAACAACCAGTGTTGGTCTTCTCAAGTCATCATATTGAGTAGGTCTTTGAAGTAATTTTGATTTAATTCAGGAAAATAAGGACTGTAATTTGAGAGTTACAGAAAATTTTATAGCTATACAATTTATTATTCAGATTTTCTGTATCCTTGTTTGCTTTTGACTTATTAAACTATCGGCAATTGACCTCTCCTACAGTCATTGTACTCTTGTTAATTTCTTCCTTTATTTCTAAAGCTATATAACCCGGGACATATAAACATTAATGCCAGTGTGTTTTAGTTTTGACTGTATTTGTCTTCAGTGGCGTTTACTCTGAGTCCTTTCTTAATGTAAATATTCTTACCCAGAATTGTCAAAGGTTTGTTCTAGAACTCTGAGTACAGCATTTTATTCCTGTCTAGATGCCTGTTCTGTCATCTGTGGAGAAGTGTGGACTGGATTTTATAAGTGTGATAAATCATTAAACTTCAGTGTGTCTCAGTTTCTTTGTTGGGAGACCTATGTCTAATAAGGGGTTAAAGAGGTAAAATGGATGTTTGGAAAGTATAAAATACCCGATAAATATAGAGTGCTGTTTAATTTTTCTAATGCTGAGATTCTGATATGAGAAAATTTCCAGAGCTGGTAGCGGGCTCTACCTCCCATTCCTCACAGCAAAAGGTGCAGATACCTCACAGTGCTTGGGCAGATACCCACTTGCACTGTGGAGGTGCCCATCTCCTGTGGGTAGGAATGGCCCTGACCTGTTATGTTCAGCTAGCAGAATCCTTCTATGGTAGTATGCTGGCTATTAAAAGAATGATAAAACCATAGACTTGTGAATTATTATATTCTTTAAGAAAACTGTGGTGACAATGTTGATTCTTTGTAATATGGCATCCTTTGCATTTGTTGGAAAATATTTTCTAGTACTAATAATTTTTATCCATAATTGATAGAAATTTAAGATTTTATGGGTCATTGAAAACACACACACACATATATGGTAATTCCTTCTTCCTTTGTTAGTTAATAAAGAGGGTCAGAGTTGGTTTCTACAGGTTGTAAAACAAAGTGCCTCAGGGTTTCAACTCCTGAAACAGTTTTAATTTATGTACAAAGTGAAACATTTCAAATTTAAACCAATGTGTGCTCTGGAGGTTAAAGTTCAAACCCCAACCTGGAAACACCCTGGATAGGACCCCTCTGCTTACTTGGACACAAGTTGGACAAGAATGTCTGTGTTGCTGTGAATCATTTACATGGAAATTCTTGGGTAGAGATGGGGGGAAAGGATTATAAACTAGGAAGTAATGACCGGATTATTCCAGAGCCCTTGGAAGTGACTCAGCTTCCTGTTCTCTGATAGCTCTTTGGCATTTATGTTGAGGCATTTATTCAGAATGAAATATTTGGCAATATAGGCAGTTACAGTCTGGGAGTCTCCCTCGTGTATAATTTCCAGTGACTAAATAATACATAGAAAGTAGGAGTAAGGTACTTTTGTAGAGACAGAAAAAAATGTAATGTAAAAGAATTCACATAATTCTCACAAAGCTCATTTACATTCTTCCATGCATTCCCTGGATTTCTAGTAAAACAGATCACACATAGATAAATTAAAATGGTGTTTTCAGAAGTTGAAACTCTGAGACACTTTATTGTACAACCTGCAAAAGCCAACTCTGACCCTCTTTATTAACTAATCTGTCTCAGACCCTCTTTATTAACTGTCCACACTTCACGATAACTGTATGCCGGAAAGCCAGGTTCTGGGCAGCTTCTAATAGGAAGTCGTCACAGGGTGTATAACATGAGATATAGGGGTAGGGGGGATGTATGGAGACCACCACTATGAAGTACAATTAGGGTCTGGACTTGGAAAACTCCCTGACATGGATCTCAGCTCTGCCACTTATTGTGAAGCCTTGGGCCTCAGTTGCTTTAGTGTGAAATAGGAGTTGTAATATTACCAACCTCAGGGAGTTTCTGTGTAGACTGAGACAGTATATGTACTACTTAGAACAGTGCTTGGCCTATGGTGAGCACCCATGAATGTTTATTACTGTCAGAGAGATAAGGGAAATCTCCCTTGCCTTTTTGGACTGCTGTTGTGCATGAGTGCTGTGTTTTGTGATTTCTTTAGATGGAGGGTTTGGCGGAGATTTTATGAGTCCTGTTTATATGACCCTCAGGTGTTCTTAATTGGGTGGAATGAGTTCAGTTCAGGAGAAAACTATTAGAATGGCATGCTTGCATTTGCTTGGGAGTCAGATTTAAACCTTGGTTTTTGCCTCTTGCAAATATAGAGATTGTGCAGAAGGCAAATGAACCTAGGCCAAAGAGATTCTTTACAGCTTTAGGTCTTCTTGGTATCCTCTGACTACAGGGTTGGGCACGTGGCCCGAGCTCTGCGGATCAGACTGAGGTCCTGGGGATTAGACTGTCATCTGCAACTGGTGGTGGTTGAGGCACCTGGAGACAGCTCTAAAATCTCTGAAAGCTTCCACTGTGGAGCTCCTTAGAACTGCCTGGCTCCTATCTTTCCAGGGCCTGCTTGTTCAGCCCTCCCTGACTTTTGGAACCAGCATGTTCCAGTGTGTTCCTTTTTTGGCACATTTTGCCAGAATCATTTTTTGTGGTTTACAGTGAAAAGACCTGGCACAAACACCAAGTAGGCAGATTAAATGTGTCCATTGTCGGTAGGTAAGAGGGTACAGATGAAGCTATGAGTCTTGGAAATAATAGAAAATTCCTTTTTAGCGAGTATGGCTTACAGTGAGAAGATCGCTTGTTTTCTGAGGTGCATAAGGAGTGAACTGTTGACCTAGTTGAATGGAAAAAGGAAGAGTCTGTAGGCTGGCCAGCACTGGCCTGCTCCCAATAGAAGGTGTAGCATGCAGGCATCACAGGCATCTTTGGAGATGGCAGGGGTTATTTTTCATGTCAGAAGTTGAAATTCCCAGTAGGTAAAAAGACAAACTCATTTTATTTAAGGAAGGTATTTTTCATTGTGCTTTATGGTGTAGTGCTAATAGCTGAAAATTTGTATTATAAGTTCAACATTAGGGCTGATTTAAAAAAAGAAAGATATATATATAAAAGAAAGCTATACTTGCAATAAACTGCAGAACTGTAATGCTCTTTTGTGGAAGGATTTAGAAACAGTTCCAAAAATATTAAACAGTTATTTTTTAAAAAGGCTTTCAGAGGAGTGACATCTTTTGAATAAGATTACTCACCATTATTGTCACCAAGAGGTTAAAGTGGTTTTTGAGTATTTATGTTGTATTGCATCATCTTATCACTGTAATTTTTTTTTAAAGATTCTATTTATTTGAAAGAGAGAGAATGAGAGAGAGAGAGCATTAGAGAGAGTATGAGATGGGGGAGCAGCAGAGGGAGAAATACTCCCCTGCTGAGCAGGGAGCCCGATGTGAGACTCAATCCTAGGACTCCAGGATCATGACCTGAGCCACCCAGGCACCCTCACTATAATATTTTTAATTATAGAAGATATCCCATTGCTCTCAAAAAACTTAAAAATTAGATAAGGTACTGTTATTCAATATTGACACATAGTCAACAACTCCACTTTGTCAAGAGTGAGTGTTCTCTGGGGAGACCACTAAGAATTTTCTCCCTTAACTGGGATTTGCATGTTTCTCTGACTATTCATTTTTCAAGGCCCAGCTCAAACAGTACCTCCTCTGACAGTCTTCTTGGAAGACTGGAAGCAGTTTCATTCTAGCTTACATAATAATTCTGGAGGTGGCGTCCTAGTTCATTTGGAGGGCTGACTCTTCAGTAGGGGCTTTGTCAGGCCATGTTGGAAAGGGGACCCAGAGGCAACTCAAGGCCCTTTTGGAAAGAACTGGGATTAGTAAGTGGCATTTATAATGGGTAAGGGAGTCTCATGTGTTTGCCATTACTGTCCTCTGTGGTTTATTGATTCCCTTACTAGATTATAAATTCTTTGAGAGCTGATGCTGTGTGTTAGTCACCATTAAATTGCCTCCAACACTTGGAACAACACCTAGCACCTTAGATGTTCTCAGTAAACATGTGCTGAGACAAAATGCGGCCAATGGGGAAATTCATGGTGGAATTTGAGCTCGGCTTGGAGGGCATGTGAAGAATTAGATGTAGGAGAATAGAATTTCTCAGGACAGGAAATGACATGAAGGAGAGTTAAGGGACAATCAGGAAGAGGCCTTGGAGGAAAGAGAATGTCTTTCTAAGGGTAAAATGGGAAAGAATTGTTAATAGGGAAGGATTAGAGTCTAGACGAATAGGTTTACAGCTAAAAATATTGAGGCTATAATCTGATGAAGGAGACTAAAGTCTAGTTTAAAGGAATAACAACAATGACAACAACAAAAGAAAATTTAATTATGGAGTACATTATCTTTTGGAATGTTTTCTTCCTCTTGAATTTAAGAATAGAAAACAATTAAGCAGCTTGTATAATTTTGTATAGCAATATGGTGACATCTTATGGAATTAGTGTGCACTGGAAAGCCAAAACAATAATAATAGCAGCAAATAGATTTGATAAACCTGTTGTTTCTAATATTCCTACTTAAAGTTTATTTCAGGCCAATTTCTTTGAGAAGCCGTAACTACATTGGATATCTAATCATGTATAAAAATGCTATTAAAGACTAGATGGAGGGGTGCCTGGCTGGTGCAGTCAGAAAAGCATGGGACTCTTGATCTCATGTGTTTGAGCCCATACTGCATGTAGAGATTACTTAAAAATATCTAAATACATAAATTTTTAAAAAAGAACTAGATAGGGAGTTTTGTTTTTTCAGCCTCATTCATTCTGGAATTCCTGTCTGCGATACATCTTTCTTATTCCCTTTGTACTTTGGAAACACAGTATTGTTCTACACAGCAGTAGGTCCCATGGAGGTCTAGGTCAAGCACCTCTTGAACTAACTTATAGGAATTTTGATACTTGGGGAGACCTGTTTTGTGAGCTACTGGGTGGAACTACAAACATCTTGGGTGTCTGTTATTTTTACTGTCATGTATTAGGTACATTTCTTTTTTTTTCTATGTGCAATGCATTAGTAATTTCCTGATTATAATGATTTGTTGCCTTTGAATATTTATTATTGCAGCTAGATTGCCTGCCCTGCCTCACAACAGAAAGACCTGCCATTCCTCATAATATATTACTACTCAGTTTGTCATCTTTAACCAGAAACGAGTTAGGAGAAACGGGAAAGATCTTTCTGGATACAGAGAAGGGAAAAAAGGGACAAAGAAGCTATAAGTCCAAAGGCCTTTAGGCTAGGAATATAGTCTTCAGTGCTAGGAGAGCAACCATAAACAGACTTCTATACTTCACCAATGCACTGAATTTCTGGGATTAGGTGTGGTGGTGGTGATAGTAAAATACAAATTAGGACAAAAATCAATGATATTGTAATAGCACTGTATGGTGACAGATGGTAGCTACATTTATGGTGAGCACAGCATAACATATAGAGATGTTGAGTCATGATGTTGTATGTCGGAAACTAATGTAACATTGTGTGTCAACCATACTCAGATTAAAAAAAAAAAGAACTAAAAATGGGGGCCTGGGTGACTTAGTCGGTTAAGATCCAACTCTGGATTTCAGCTCAGGTCATGATCTCAGGATCGTGAGACTGAGCCACACGTTGGGTTCCGCGCTAGGTGTGGAGCCTGCTTAAGATTCTCTCTCCCTCTCCTCCCCCTAAAACCTAAAAAATTATGACAAAAATAATACTTATTTAGATGTAAACTTAGAAAATATGATTAAATTTCTTTCCCAAATCAGAAAGTTCAAATATTTTCTATCATTTGAGGAATCGACCTCCCCTTTTATTTTCTTTTTGTAAACTATGTCTGTAATATCAGTTTGGACTCTTTGTTGCAAGCAACAGAAATCTAGTTTAACTGGCCTTATAAAAATGGTTTCAAGTAACTAAATGATCAGGGTTTTTAGCACAGTGGGATTTTGCATTCAGCCCTTCCAGTCACGTTTTCTTTTCATTCACTGGCTCTGCTTTCTGCTGTGTTGGTTTTGGCTTCATTCTTCGTCCCTAGGTCCTCCCCTCCTGGAGGCAAGATGCATGCAGCTGCTCTGGCCTCTACTTCTTTTTTTTTTTTTTTTTTAAGATTTTATTTATTTATTTGACAGAGATCACAAGTAGGCAGAGAGGTAGGCAGAGAGAGAGGAGGAAGCAGGCTCCCCGATGAGCAGAGAGCCCGACTCGGGGCTTGATCCCAGGACCCTGGGATCATGACCTGAGCCTAAGGCAGAGGCTTTAACCCACTGAGCCACCCAGGTGCTCCGGCCTCTACTTCATCATGAAAAACTGATCCAGGGGAGTTTGTGGGACTCTCATTTCAGAAAGTTCCACAAAAGCTTTTTTATGTCTCACTGGCTCCAACTGATTTATATGCCTGTCGCTAAACAGATCCCTTTGGCTAGAGAATATGATGTGCTGATTGGCTTGGGCCTAGAGGTTCACTCAAATGTTATGCATGGATTATATGGAATGAGTGGAACCCCAAAACTAAAATTGGTGCTGTTATCAACACTCAACTGACTGAACTACCCAGGCAACCTCCCTTCTTTTTTTTAAAGTTTTGATTTATTTATTTGACAGAGAAACAGTGAGAGAAGGAGACAAAATGTTTTCTTCTGGCTCTTAGAATGAGCTAATTTGGGACACCTGGGTGGCTCAGTTGGTTAAGCAGCTGCCTTCGGCTCAGGTCATGATCCCAGCGTCCTGGGATCGAGTCCCACATCGGTCTCCTTGCTCAGCAGGAAGCCTGCTTCTCCCTCTGCCTCTGCTTGCCAATCTGTCTGCCTATGCTCATTCTCTCTGACAAATAAATAAGTAAAATCTTTAAAAAAAAAAAAAAGAATGAGCTAATTTGATGGGAGTGTTTCTAGAGAAACACAAAATGTTTCCAGATTCCCTTAAAAGGCACGGTGGATACACTAGTCACCCATCTTGGTGGAGCTGAGCAGAGTGGGAGGCAAGCTTTACACACGGTCCTCCTCTGCCTAGGCCATCCCTTATCACTTTTGCACTTACCACAGCTTTATGTGTTGGGGTTTCCAAATAGAGTTGGCACTGTTAGTTGGGTTAGTCAGGATCAATGCAGAGAAGTCTGGAGTAAGGCCTTGTGAGAAAAGACCAGTTTTTTTTCTACATGCTGATTAAGCATTCAGTGAGCTAACTCTAACCCTTCACATCCATTCATTCAGTTGCTCAAATCAAGTAACATTTGAACCTCTGTGCTTGGGTGACCAAATCCCATTACACTAAATAGTGAAGGTCGATTGTGGTGCCCACAGCTTCCATTTCAATAAGTGTCTTTCCTTGAGAAAGTTATTCTTTTGAAGTCCTTCTATATAATTTTTTTTTTTTTTGGTCTGAACCTATTTCTGAATTCAGAATACTTGTTGGCTCACCACATGCTTTTACATTGGTATTCTGGTGGGGGTCATACTCCCCTCTGACTTCACCTAGCAGAAGGATGCTCAGGAGAAATCTGAGTTTTATCGTACCCATTTAATAGCTTGCTTTGTCCAAAGAGGGGTCAGTGTGGCATGTAGAGTAAGAGTCTGATATTTAACAAAGCCAGTTGTCTCCTGGTTCATATGTATTAGAGAGTCCGTAGGCATTCCAGTTAACTAGATAAAATTTGATAAAGTAAGAGGTTGATATGGAATGTGAATGTGTTTGCTTTTTGGAAAATGAATGATGCTCCCCCTGTTAGGAAATATGGTTGAAGAAAGAGATTGCTGAAAATACAGAAATATGAAAGTATTCTCCAGGATTCCTTTAAACTAAAAAGAAAACCCTTTAATTAATTCATATTTCTTAGATATTTGTTTTTCCCCATAGTGATTTATTCCAGTGACCTAGTGATCTTTAAACTTGTAATGGGGAACTGAGAGTAGGGCATAAGAGGAAAAGAGGAGGGTTGTGGAAGGTAAGAGAACAGTTGATGAAGAAGGGGAGGAGGATACAGGATACCATAGAGTTACTACTCCCAGAGATACTGCAGTGCTCTGGCCTCTGATCTGAGGCAGTTCTCCAGAGAAACACTCTGAAGGCTTTTTCAATAAAAGTCAGGTATGAAAGAAATACCACATTTATCTATGTTCTTTAAAGCAAATTTATTTTGACTGTGATGCCTCATCCTGCCTGAGCAGTCAGGTCTTTCTCAGGTTCCTGGAATCTGCCCCTCAGGCTCTGTTGTCTGAGGTCTTCAACAGAGCAAAGGCTTGGAGGAAGTTTTTCTGTCCTTGGTCATTAGTCCTGTGTCCACTTGGGAAATGCCCATTGCTTACTCTGTGTGTCTCTTCCGCAGAGATTCTCCTGCACTTTGTCTGTCCCTATCTTGGCCACCCCTGTGGCCACAGTCTTCCTTGATGGCATCCACAGATTTTTCGTCCTTCCCCACCAGGGTAATTTCTCTCTCTCTCTCTCTCTATCTATCTTTCCTCATCTAGTGGCTTCCCAGAGATGTCCTCCTCCTGCTGCCCCACTCACAGCACACCCAGCCTAAGTAAATCCTAAGGAAGTTTGTACTTCGACCCATGGACTCAAGGAACCGCAGATTCCAGTCTGGTTTTGCTTTCTGTGCTGCCAGCATTCCTAAGACAAGAAGTAGTTATTGCCTTAGTTGAGGAATGGGACTGAGAAGGGGGGGAGGTGGAAAATAAACACAATTTGAGATTTCAATGAATTATCCTGCCACAATAATATTAACTATTTGATTGTTTGGTAATGAAGTACTTAAAAAAATTTTTTTCCCATGTCCTGAGGGGCTTTGGGAAATTTTTTCCTGTTCAGATATATTCTTGTGTTATCTTTATTATTTTATTTACATACTATTTTTTACTGTTTAAAAGTTTTTTTTACTGTTTTTTACTGTTTAAAAGTTAAACAATTATATTATGAAATATTTAAAACAAAAAATACTGAAAGGTATAGGAATGATTTAACCAATAGCCATATACTTAATGCTCAGATTGAACAGATGTTAAAAATTTTGCCATAATTGCTTTAAATTTCTTTTAAAAAATGTAATAGATTGAGCTTCAGCCCCCAGCTGTGTCCCTTGCCTCCCTCTCCATAGGACAACCAATATTCTGAATTAATGTGTCATTCTCATATATTTTTAAGTTTTACCACCTATATTTGGCAACATACACAATAAATACAGTATTTTATGTTTTTATAATTTACAATAATTGGTACATATACTCTATCCTCTAGTACTTTGCTTTTTGCAATGATTGTTCTTAAGAAACAGATGTGGTTCATTTATTTAATGGTGTATATTCTGTTGATTAAATAATAATGTATTCATCCATTATTCTAAAGAAAACAGGCATTTGCTTTAAAATAAAATTTTGCTCTAGGGGCATCTGGGTGGTGCAGTCGGTTAAGCATGGGACTCTTGGTTTTGGCTCAGGTTGTGATCTCATGATTGTGAGATCAAGGCCCCTGTCAGGCTCTGTGCTCAGTGTGGAGTCTGTTTAAGACTCTTTCTCTACCTCTCTCCCTCTGCACGCACATGCACACTCTCTCCTTCTCAAATAAATAGATAAATCTTTAAAAAAATAAAATATAAGTATACCCTTAAAATATAAATTTGGGGGCGCATGGGTGGCTCAGTGGGTTAAAGCCTCTGCCCTCGGCTCAGGTCATGATCTCAGGGTCCTGGGATTGAGTCCCCCATCTGGCTCTCTGCTCAGTGGGGAGCCTGCTTCCTCCTCTCTCTGCCTGCCTCTCTGCATACTTGTGATCTCTGTCTGTCAAATAAATAAATAAAATCTTTAAAATATATATATATGTGTGTGTGTGTGTGTGTGTATATATATATATATATATATATAAATTTGATGAGCACTCTAAGGATTTAGCAATTACTCATACTTAAGTGTGACTTAAGTCACCAATCTTTTTTTTTAAAAGATTTTATTTATTTATTTATTTATTTATTTGAGAGAGAGAGCAAGCGTGAGAGCACGAGCTCAGGCAGAGTGGTAGGCAGAGGAAGAGGGAGAAGCAGGCTCCCTGCCAAGCAAGGAGCCCAATGTGGGACTCGATCCCAGGATGCGGGGATCATGACCTGAGCTGAAGGCAGCCGCTTAACTAACTAAGTCACCCAGGCATCCCATCATCTGTCTCTTTTTTAAAACTACCCAATGGGCTCTCTGCTCAGCAGGGAGCCTGCTTCCTCCTCTCTCTCTTCCTCCCTCTCTGCCTACTTGTGATCTTTCTCTCTGTCAAATAAATAAAATCTTTAAAAAGAAAAGTATATATTGGGGCACATGGGTGGCCCAGTCCATTAAGTGTCTGCCTTTAGCTAAGGTCATGATCCCAGCATCCTCGGATCCAGTTCCACATCGGGTTCCCTGCTCAGCCGGAAGTCTGCTTCTCCCTCTGCCTCTGCTGCTCCCTCTGCATGTTCTCTCTTTTTCTCTGTGTCAAGTAAATAAATAGAATCTTAAAAAAAAAAAGGTATAACTTTCTTTAAAAAGAAATATAGAACATTTCATGAATTTTTGTGTTCCTTGCATAGTAGCCATGCTAATTTTCTCTGTATTGTTCCAATTTCAGTGCTGATGAAACAAGCACTTAAGAGTGTATCTTGAAGATAGCTCCGTATTTTTCTATTTCTCTTATTTAAATACCAAAGAACTTGAAGCAACTTTATTACTTATAAAAATAAAGCTTTAAAAATAAGAAACATATTGTATGGGTAATTGGTTTTTCAATAAGTTTAAGTGCTGGTTTTGTCTAATTGTGGGAAAATAACAGGATTTTATGTAATTAACAAATCACATAAATTCAAATAAGCATGAGCAAAAATAATAGAACCCCAGGTATATTTATCCTTTTAAATGTGAGGTAAACGGAAGGACTATTAATTTGCAAACCTTTCTATGGAGTGCAGTTGGGAAGGTTGGATCACTGTGGGTTTTTTTTTTTTAAAGATTTTACTGACTTATTTGAGAGCGAAAGTGAGAGTGAGATCCCAGGATCATGAACTGAACCTAAGGCAGTTACTTAAGCAACTGAACCACTCACTACCCAGGTGCCCCTTAGATCACTATTTATAAAACTTGAGGCAAGGGATAGAAACCATTTTGCATATGGGACCAAAACCACAGATTCAAAGCCAGCTGTGACAGAATTAGCATTTTGTAGAACTAGGGAATTATGCTTAAAAATTCTAAAAGATCTGTTTAATTTATTTCAGCACAAAATAAGTATGCCTATAAATAGTTTTAACTATAGTGAAACATTCTAAAAGTGAGAAAATTTTATTACTTAATGCTAAGATGTAAGAAACTACATCTGGGGAGTAAGATGAATTCCCTTTACCCCTTCATCAGCTCTGTTACTTGAGCTCTTAAGATTTTTTTTTTAAAACAAAGTACAATTAGATAGTGGGCAGTAGTATATTTTTCAAACCCAAAGATTTAATTAAACCAGGCCCCAGAATAACTGTAAGATTCAGAAATCGGTCATTTTGAAAGAACACCAAAAACTCCTAAGCAAGTTGGTATATAGATCACAAATGACACATGAGCCATAATACTCTTCAGGGGCTTCACACAATATGATCTTTATGATCTTTAAATGATCAGTGAAAAATTTTAATCAATAAATTATATTTCAGAAATTACATGCTTACTTTCTTTTTGTGGACTTTAGTCATGTCCTAAAATTTTACTTTCTGACCACTTCCTTTACATTTATAAATGCTACACTTCTCTCAAACTCGAAATGTTTATTTTACTGAAATAGTGGGGCAAAATGTAAATGAAAATTGTACAGGCTATTGAGAAACATCTATACCCTGTATAAGCACAAGGTGTAAATGACAGGTGTTTCTTCCCTGTACTAACTCTGTTATTGTCTTGCCCACCTATGCTGGGAAACGGTGTTCCCGGGGGTCTGTTCCTATTTCTTCCTTGTCAGCCAGACTTCTCAGGTGTTTTTTTCTAGATAGTGTACTGCCTGTGTACTCTATATCCCAGATAAAGGTTTCCAAAGGGCTAATGTTCTTTTTGTAACATTACTTTTTCTAGATATAAGGACCCGAAGGTAGTCTTTTCTCCAAAGATGGAAAACAATACTACTGTCATTTCACGGGAGGAACTGGAAGAGCTACAAGAAGCATTTAATAAAATAGGTATGCTTGAGAAAAACGAAATATGACATTGCTATTCTGCTTGATATCAGACTTCCAGGAATGGAACAATACCTTTTGTTGGTTTTACTACCACTCATTTGCCCCTAGCTTTACTCCCCCCTCCTTTTTTTCCTATCTAGGTTTCACTGGATTCTTTCTTTCTTTCTGAAAGACAAACTAAGACAGGCTTAAATTTCTAGGAGAATTGGACTTTGAATTCTTTGATAGTTTCCTGGCCGAAGGTAATCCAGGTTAATGAATGACAGCGTAACTGAATATGCCTAACATTATATCCTCATTACAGTGAGAAAATATAGAAACACTTCCTTGTTTATAAACTGAACTCCGGCCTTCAGGTGTTTGTCACTACCAATAACACTTTCTTACTTCATACAGAATATTTAAAAATCTGAATATTGTTTTTAAAGGCCGTATGTCATAATTTCATTCTTCCTCATGCATAATTAAAAAAAAAAACCTTTGGGTTGTTTTTAAAGGCTGCATATCCTGTTTTTCTTCTTTCACTTTTTAAAGCCATTCAGTGTTTTGTCTTTATGACATTATCATCTTACGGCTTTGTATTTTTCTTCCCAAAATGTTCCCTCATACTCTGTTGGATTACGATTCTTCCGCAATTGGTTCCTAGGAAACTGGTGGCAAACAGGGATATAAATATTGTCTTTTGCTCTAGTCTGCAAAAACATGCAAGTAAAGGGTGAGCACAGTGAAAGGACATTGAGACTGTGACACCCCTACCCCTTCCACAGTAGGCTCCTTCTCTGGTACAGAAGAGCAATCCATGAGAAACAGTCAGATGGTAGACCAGAGAGGATATATAATGATCACAGTTGGTCTCATGACTAGATTTCTCACAAACTTAGTGAATAACTACTAAAATTCATGTAGATGAAATGCAGTACAGAATGAATTTTAGAGACCAATAAAAAAAAAAAAAAGATTTCAGCTTAAAAAAGAACGCTCCCCTCCCCCCAAAAGTAAAGCTGTTAGGAAGCTCATAACTTAACTTACAAATCATTGCTTTGAAGTAAAGTGAGTTGTACAAATCCCTGGGCCCTTCCACTTCTCCTTGCACAGCCATCTCCAGAGTAACTCAAACCTTCCAAACTCAGTCTACATGGTGGCTGAATTAGGCTCATAGTGAATGCCTTAATTCTGATCTTTTCTTTATTTTGAAGACGGTGAATTTGTCAGTGGAGCATTGCATGAATATGATACGTTTTCTAGAAGATTATTATTAATAATAAATTTTATAGGGTATTGTATGCAGTGCCCAGAATCTTTTCAAGACAGAAATTGGGCAATTATTGGACTGTTCTGCTCATTTTGAGCATTCAGACAGAGGAAGTAATAAAAATGTATCTCCTAGTTCACTATTGCTGCTATTTTATAGTGCAGTTTGGTAGCTTGAACAGAAGTGCTACCTAAGTCTTAGTGAAATGTGGACGAATGAGTAATCCGTTTTCTTTGTTTAGCTTTACTCTTTATGACTCATGGACATATAATCCTGCAATACTTTTTTAATGATATTTTGAATAAATAATTCACTGATGGAACAAATCTGACAGCCAGATAATTTGCTCTATGTGAGGGCAGTGCTAACACTAGCACAATATGTACAAGCTTTATTGACAAGATAAATTGCTACTTATGAACTCAGTATCATGCCCATCCAACCTTACTACATGGGATATTTTTTGGGTCTCAAGGGAGAGATGACAGATTAAAATATTTGTCTTCTGTCTTTTTTTTCTTTATACATTTTGGTAAAATAAGCATAACAAAACTTACCATTTTAACAACTTGTAAGTATACAGTTCAGTGACATTACATACATTCATGTTATTATGCAACCATACCACTATCTCTAGAACCTTTTTATCTTTCCAAACCCATTAAATACCAACTCCTCATCTTGTACAACATTCTGTTTTATGCCTACATCACATTTGGTTTATCCATTCATCTGACACCTGAGCTGTTTCTACATTTTTGCTATTGTGAATAATGTTGCTATGAACATGAGTATACAAATATCTGTTCACATTTCTGCTTTCAGTTATTTTGTGCATATAGAAGTGGTATTGCTGGATAATATGGTTATAAGTTTTTTTAAATTTTTTTAAAAAATTTTTTTTAAAGATTTTATTTATTTATTTGAGAGACAGAGATCACAAGTAGGCAGAGAGGCAGGCAGAGAGAGAGGGGGAAGCAGGCTCCCTGCTGAGCAGAGAGCCCAATGCGGGGCTCGATCCCAGGACCCCGAGATCATGACCTGAGCCGAAAGCAGAGGCTTTAACCCACTGAGCCACCCAGGCGCCCCGGTAATTATAAGTTTAATCTTTCGAGGAACCATCATGCGGTTTTCTGTGGTGGCTTCACATCTTACAGTCCCGTCAGTAGTGCATAAGGGTTTTGATTTCTTCAAATCCGTGTCAACACTTATTATTTTCTGTTAAAATTTTTTTCTTTTTGTAATAGCCATCATGAGTGTGAAGCAGTATCTCAGAAGCAGTATCTCATTGTGGTTTTGATTTACCTTTCCCTAATGTTTTGTGACGTTGAGCATCTTTTCATATGTGTATTGGGCATTTGTATAACTTCTTTGGAAAAATGTCTCTTAATTCCTATTCAGTGTCTATTTCTTCTGCCCACTTTTTAATCAAGTTATTTTTTTTGTTGAATTATAAGAAAGTCTTGTTTCTTTTTAAACTATAATCTTTATGATAATTTAAACTAAGCCTTGATTTCCTCATCTTTAAAATAAGAATTATATTATTTACTACCTCAAAGTTGTTATAGGATTTTGTGAGATAAGTTCTTAACAAATCATGTGGCACAGAATATGTGCTTGTTAAATGGTATCTATTATTTTTTGTCACATCGTACCCAAGCCACAGAGGCCATAGGGATGGAGCTGGGATTTAAGCACACAGACTTATTCATCTTCAGAGCTCTAGCTCCTAAGTATTCTTGTTAGTATAGCATGACAGTGAGCAGGTAAACAACTTTTCCTCAGTCTTGCCTGAGAGGGTGGGGGAGATGGGCGGAGGAAGAGGGAGAGAGAAAATCTTGGGCAAGCTCCATGCCTAGCAAGGAGCCAGATGCAGGACTCAGTCTCATGATCCAGAGATCATGACGTAAGCCAAAATCAAGATTTGAACGCTTAACCAACTGAGCCACCCAGACGCCCCTCAATCTTGTTTATTTATCTATTTTTTTAATCTTGTTTATTTTTAAATGTTCTCTGCCATAGTGCTCTTAAAGAAGTAAGCCAGCTAGTTTATTTGCGTATTTCAGAATTATAGGAGACAGTTCTAAACTTGTGATGTATTAAATAATGAGATTTTGCTCTAAGTTCAGAGAAAATAATATTATTATTGCAATATCAAGGTTTCTAACTGACTTTTGAGGTTATAGCAATATTTTAGTTATTGGTAGATTCTAGTTGAGAAACCTTCCATTGTTCTAAACAGTGTTAATTCTAAAACTTGTGTACAAGAGTTTAAAAGAAAAGTTTCTGTCTTTATCATTAAGTGAGTTATAGTGAGGATGGCTCTTTTATGGAGAGGAAAAAGTGAAATAGAGGAAACAAAGCAACTATTAGCAGATGAGCCAAGAAAGCCTATATAATAAGTTGGATCTGGGCAACTAACCAAACAATCCAAGCCAACTCTGGTGGGGAGTATTTTGTATTGCCTTTGTTCTGTGTCAAGAAGTTATATTTAATCTCCAGGGAAAACCTAGGGAAGGGCACCTCAGTGATAACATGAAAATGCCTGGAAACCCATTTTCAAAAGTCCAGATACAGGTGTGAAATTATTTCTTGAATACTTAATGTTAAATTGACATCAAACATGATTCAGCCTACATAATGGTATCATAAATACATAATGAAGAAGCAATGAATTATTGACAAATGAAACAGAACTGCCACCAAGTGAAATGTATAACAGAAATACCTTATTGTATTTAATACACAAACATGATGCACATATTTTATACAGAAATGTGAGACCTACAGTTCCATTTTATAAGTCCTGTGAAGAAGTTAAAATTTGGGTGGGTCTTCCCTCATGACCGTTGCTGCTGTTTCTTCTAAGTATCTGAGATTTGTCCATGCTTAGTTCTTTGAAATTTAGTCATGTGCTAAGCCTGAGTTTTTCATCTGCCAGAGCAACGTTCATACTATGTACTTAAAATACCCATGGAGTTCTAAATCTGTGTGGATAAAGTCCATCTCAATATGAGATTTTTGATAAAGTGCATAGACTACCTTGTACAGTTCAGGTAATAGAAAAGGTGACTGCAACTTGTGGAACAAACTGGAAAGTTTCTACCTGCCTGTGAGTCTCCCACGAATCCTGCGGGGTGCACACCTCTGATGAAGAGTGCAAGTGATAGTTGACAGCTCATAATTTATCTTTACAGATATTGACAACAGTGGGTATGTTAGTGACTATGAACTTCAGGACCTGTTTAAGGAAGCGAGCCTTCCTCTGCCTGGGTACAAGGTGCGCGAGATTGTGGAGAAAATTCTAGCAGTTACTGACAACAACAAAGATGGCAAAATCAATTTTCAAGAGTTTGTGTCAGTAAGTAATCCCTTCCTCTCCTGGTTACTGATCTTTTCGTTTTGAGCAGAATTTTAACAATGTCATCACTCTCTTTGGTCAGATTTGGTTGCAGAGACCAGAAAAAAAGCACTGCTTTATAATGATGATGGTGATGATAACAACAACAGTGTCCACAAATAATTCATAAAAGAAAGGGAAAAATTATTCTCAAGTTGTTGGAAGTCAGGTTTTGGCAGTCATAGCTCACGTGCTAGTAAAACTACAGTTGAGTTCAGTGCTTATTGACTATCTGTGTACAGAATGTTTAATGTCTCAGTACTTGGTCTTGAGAAATGGAATATTTTTTTGTGACTGACATAGCTAAGGTTTGGGAGCTATACTTCCTAGAAACTGGTTAGTTCCTTGTGATAATTTAGACCTTCAGTTTCAGCAAATGCCACCAGGTAAATTTTGGTGCTAGCTATGATAGCATTGTTTCATTATTAAAGTACCTCAAGGCTCAGGGAACTGAACAGGATGAAAAATAATACGTGACTCAACCAACAAAAGAAGAATAGGTTGTAGAACTGAATATTGAATATCATGTATTTCAGACTTACTGGCCAAGAGGGATGACTTGGCCACATTGCCTTTGCCACCTGCCCACTGAGCAAGGGCTGTCACTTCTTCCAATACCACAACCATGACTGTATGTATCATGTGGAAATAGAACTTAGTGGTGAGGCTGGAGAACCCAGGGACTCAGGGAATGTGACCTGAGAGCTGTGAAGACAGATCAAAGGGGTTTTGAGTGGGGAAACTGAATGATGTGCGAGGCCAGTGGAAGTGGCAGCCTATTGTAGAGGCTCTGTGTGGCTTTAGGGATGGTAGATCCTCTCAAGCACTTGGAAGAAAGCTGAGGGTGGATAGGGCGAGATGGTAAGGGTATGGAATGCAGCTATGGAAATAAGTTTGGGTCAGGTCATGTGGGGTCTTGCAGGATTTTCATTTTTATCATTAGAGCAATAGGAAGCCAGTGATGTAGGAAGAAGAGAGTGTGAGTCACAGGATCAGATTCAAAATTTTAAAACTGTGCTCTGGCTGCTGCTAGGAGTACTGATTAAATTCAGTTTAGCCAATCATGAGAGTGATTGAAAGAGGGTATTTCTCCAAGCCTCTCTTATTGCCTACAATATCTGACTTACTGATTTTAACACATTTATACATTTGCAATGCTCAGACAGGCAAATAATCCTCATTAAAGCATTAAAAATCTTTGTCATGTAGTGAGATATTCTTTAGTTTTCAAAAGGCACGACAAAATGTTGTGGCAAGCACAGGAGAATAATTTCAGTGTATTCAATTTAAGCTTAATTATAACAAAATTTCTTCTAGTGTTTGGGGTGCAAATGTTTGTACATTTTGTACTCTGGGTAAAATGACACGAGAGCTATCTGTGTACATAACCAATAAGGGTGAGAGTACCTAATTAGGATTTCTTTTGATGTCATTCCAAATAAAGAAGTCTAAATAATTATCTGTCACATTGTAAGGTTTTTTATGATTGATCAAGGTTCAATTTTATTTATATTCCATTCCAGCTGATACAAGAGTTAAAAAGCAAACACATCAGCAGGACATTCCGGAAAATAATTAATAAGAGAGAAGGAATTACTGCTATTGGAGGAACCTCATCCATTTCCAGTGAGGGCACACAGCATTCTTATGCAGGTAACCTGTCAATCTAAATTTGACCTTTCAGTCACTGATTCATTCACTAAGTCTGATATTTCATCAAATCTAGGATGCCATTCATTTGTAATTCATACCGTTATTTTATGTACCATTGAGGGTAAATCAGACTAAACTATACTGTGCCATCATAGTTGAAATGCATCTCAATTTCAGAGGTGTCAGGATGAAAAATCATAGAATCAGTGAAATCAGTGATTTCCTACCATGTGTCAGGCAGAGTGCACAAGGAGATTAGAGACAACAAAATCGAAATTGTTTATATTTCAGCATTGAATATGTTCATTCATGAACTCTGAATGGATTTTTCATCCTGACTGGTGAGTTGGGTATACTTTTAGACCCGACCTAGGAATTTGTGGAGAGGTTTATTGCAAGGACATTTCCCTTCTGTTTTCCAGGAGCTGAGATTCCTGAATCATCTTTTATCAAGCAACTAGGTGACTAGAGAACACAGCATCTGATTTGCTAGATCTGATAGAATCATTGGATTGCTGCCCAATGGGAAATCCACAGTCACGTTAACTCTTAGGATGAGAGGTCTTACCATGTTAAGCTTACTTTTTACTTTTTGTGGTCAAGATGTTTGAGAAACTTTGGTCAAGTACATTTTGCTTATATTAAAATAAGTAGAACTTGCTTTTTATTTTATTTTAAAAGATTTTATTTGAGAGTGGGAGAGAGAGAGAGGGCGAATAAGCAGGGGGAGGGGCAGAGGGAGAGAGAGAAGCAGACTCCCCGCTGAGCAGGGAACTCCAGAGGGGGGTCAATCCAAGGACCCTGGAATCATGACCTGAGCCAAAGACAGACGCTTAACTGACTGAGCCACCCAGGTTTCCCTGAACTGTGCTTTTTAAATTATTGATTTAACTGTAACCTTTTCCCCCTTTTCTTTTGAGATCTGAATCTGTTAATTATCCTCTTGATTCTCTTCCTTTCAACTGGATTTTTCTGTAACAGTATAGTCACACTTCTCCCACCCATTTCAAGTTTTTTCTACCCTTTCCCCCCTTGAGAAGTGTGGTAAAGGCAGCGAACTATAACTGCTATCTTCATGTTTTGAAGGGGGTCCACTCCTTAACTCCATTTCTGCCTACCCATTCTAATGAAACGTCTTCTTCAATTTTTAAATCTTTTTATTGAGATATAATATGCATTTAGCAAAGTGTTATAATTCTTAACTGTACAGCTCAAGGAATTTTTACATGTTTCAACATCCTGTAGCTACATCCATGTAGATGCCACCAGATCAAGAGAAAACATTTCATCACCCTCAATTGCTCCTTCATGCCTGGAACAGTAACATTGTCTTCCCAGAGGGGACCACTTTTCTGATGTCTATCACCATAGATTCTTCTTTTTTTACTGATTTATTGGAGTATAAGATGCACACAATAAGAACATAAAGTGTACTACTTTTAAGTGTATGGCTTGATGACTTTTTAATACATGAATATGTAATTGTGTAAATGGTTACCCATGTAACTATTATCTAGAACGAGGTATGGAACATTTAATAGCTTTTTTTGTTTAAAGATTTTATTTATTTATAAATAAATAGAGATTTTATTTTAAGATTTTATTTATTTATAAATAAACAGAGATCACAAATAGGCAGAGATTTAGGCAGAGAGAGAGGGAGAAGCAGGCTCCCCACGGAGCAAAGAGCCTGATGCAGGGATCGATCCCAGGACCCTAAGATCATGACCTGAGCCAAAGGCAGAGGCTCAACCCACTGAGCCACCCAGATGCCCCCATTTAATAGCTTTTTTTAAAAAAAGAGCAGCTTTATTGAGATATAATTGAGATGCCTTGAAATTCAGCCTTTGAAAATGTACAAATTCAGTGGTTTTTAGTATATTCAGAGTTGTATGGTCATCACCACTGTCTAATTTTGGAATACTCTCATTACCCTAAAGAGAAACACCGTGCTTATTAGCAGACCCTCCCAACTTCTCCCTTACTGCAGCCTCTGGCAACCAGTGATCTACTTTCTATTTCTATAGATTTGCCTCTTGTGGAAATTTCCTGTAAATGAAATCATAGAGCAGTGGCCTTTTACTTGACCGGTTCCCTCACTTGCATAAATTTGCAAGGATTACCTCTTGTGATATATATTGTACTGCATTCCTTTTATTGCTGTACACTATTTTCTTCAATGGATAGCATCACATTTTGCTTATTCTTTCATCAGCTGATCAACATTTGGGTTGTCTTGACTATCCTTAATACTGCTGTATGAGCACTTTGATATACATTTTTGTGTGGACATAGGCTTTAACTTATCTTAGGTATATACTTAGGAGTAGAATTGCTAGGGCTTTTGGTAACTCTGTGTTTAATATTTTTAAAAACTGCCAAACTGTTTTTCAAAGTGGTTGCACGATTTTGCATCCCCACTAGCAATGTTTGAAAGTTCTAATTCTTTATATTCTCATCAACACTTGTTATTGTCCCTTTTGTTTATTATGGCCATCCTAGCAGTTGTGAAATATTATCTCATTCCTGTTCCTATACCTGGAACATCTTTCCTTTCTCTCTGCATCTTAAAAATCTGTCATTCAAAAAAAAAAATCTGTCATTCAGATTGTACTTTCTCAGGGCAGCTGGGTGGCTCAGTTGGTTAAGTGTCTGCCTTTAGCTCAGGTTATGATCTCATGGTCTTGGGATTCAGCCTTGCTTGGGGCTCCCTGCTTAGTGGGGAGTCTGCTTGTCCCTCTGCCCCCCCCCCCGCTCTCTCAAATAAGTAAATAAAATCTTAAAAAACAATCAAACAAATTGTACCTTCTCCATAAAGCCTTTTCTTGACCACCCCCCCAACTGGAAGTAATTCTTTTTTTTTTTTTTTTAAGATTTTATTTATTTATTTGTCAGAGAGAGAGAGCACAGGCAGACAGAGTGGCAGGCAGAGGCAGAGGGAGAAGCAGGCTCCCTGCTGAGCAAGGAGCCCGATGTGGGACTCGATCCCAGGATGCTGGGATCATGACCTGAGCCGAAGGCAGCTGCTTAACCAACTGAGCCACCCAGGCGTCCCTGGAAGTAATTCTTTTATTCTTTAAATTCTCTAAAACCCTGCTTATATCTCTTATGGTCTGTTTATTTTCCTTATTTTGGGTTTCTTTGTATATCTTTTTTTTATCATTACACTAAGAATTCCTTGATGGTAGGTACAATATCCTAGTGACCTTTAAATCCCTAGATTCTAGGTCTCTGAGTAGGTATTTTTGGTGAAGCAAGAAGTTAAAATGGCAGATTATGATATGTACAAAAGCTAAATATTAGTAAATGTGTCTTTTTTTAAAAGATTTTATTAATTTATTTGACAGAGAGAGAGATCACAAGTAGGTAGAGAGGCAGACAGAGAGAGAGGGGGAAGCAGGCTCCCTGCTGAGCAGAGAGCCTGATGCAGGGCTCGATCTCAGGACCCTGGGATCATGACCTGAGCCGAAGGCAGAGGCTTTAACCCACTGAGCCACCCAGGCACCCCAGTAAATGTGTCTTTTTGATTGTGTGTGTGTGTGTGTGTGTGTGTGTGTGTGTGTGTGTGTGTATGTGATGGCTTACATTTTGGGAGAGCCTGTCAAATATGCCCTTAGAAAATTACTTAATTCTAGAAATTGGGGCAGGTTGGCTCACTATATGCTACTCTGTGATAGAAATGGGGATTATTTTCTTTGAAGATTTATGTTGTTAAATGATTTTTATATTTACAGAGTAATAATAAAGCCATGGAACACTTTTCTTTTAAGTTTCTTTCGATTTTCCCAACTGCTTAGCTCAACAACTTTTTCGGCCTAAAGATCAATGTACCCACAGCGGAAACCATGTATTGAGAAGTTGAGGACGCAGGTGGCTGAGAGTAGAGCTGGTATCTAGATTTGTATCAGTCTTCTTGTAGTAGAAATTCCACAGAAATGGAGGTGCTTCATTCATTCAGATAGCTCTTGACTGAAATTAGTATTTCTGTTACAAGCCCCAAATCACAACTCTGTACATTTTGGTGGGGTTTGTGGAATTTACTGCTGTGGAAATCTGATGCTTGTATTTTTAAATCCTGTTGTGTTTGTGCCTGATCTGACCTCTGATGGTTGGCTTCTGATTGATTAGCTTTCAGAAGCAATACATTTTAGTGAGGATTTTAGAATCAAATCAAATACTTACTGTGCTCATTTAAGCTGTGTACCGTACTGTCTCCTAAAACATCAGATGAAAAAATGGAACAAATTCCCTTTCTCCTTAAATCCTTATGCCCTCTTAAACCCAGTAGTATTTTAGCAGAGTTTTGATAATAACCATTTATTATCTTTGAACAGAAATTAAAAAGTATGTCTTTGTAGTGTGGTTAATTTTGTGAAATTTGGTTTGCTGATGAAGATTTTCTCTTTTCAGAGGAAGAAAAAGTAGCTTTTGTTAACTGGATCAACAAAGCCCTGGCAGATGACCCTGACTGTAAGCATCTCCTACCCATGAATCCCAGTGATGGCAGCCTTTTCAAATCACTTGCCGATGGTATCCTACTTTGGTGAGTTGAACATTAGGTTAAGGGAAGTATGTTCTTCCTCTTTCCGTTGATGAGCAGTCAGTAAAAACTACAACTCAGGGAACGAGTAGCTATATAGGTACTGAAGAATTTATATTGTATGAAAAATTAAGTACAGGATGCTTTCCAAAATTTTTCTCCAAATGCAATCTCTTAGTTTTCTGATGCCTTGCTATTTCCTTACTGATTTCAGGCCAGTTTTGAGTTATTCCTCTGATGTATTTAAAAATGTTCACAGGGTTTCTTTTTTCACTTTCAATAAGGAATTATTGACTGGGACAGGGGACATGAGGAAATGTAAGTGAAAGATCTATCTCATTTTGCTTAAATGAAATTAATGCTTAAAATCGGTCTTGACATACCCTTGGCTCCTTGCAGTATGTTTTTGCTCACTAGACTGTAAACTCTTTAGGGGCATGTCTTTGTCTGTGGTGTGTACTATAGTCCCAGCATACTTCTTTGTACAAAGCAGGTGTCTTTTTTTTTTAAAATAAAAATATAGAAAACTTACAAATAAGAATAAGTATCACAATATTTTTATTACCCATAATTAGCTATTATTAATGTTCTGGCATGTTTCTTTCAGTCTTTTTTCCTGTGTTTTTACTTAAAAAGAAAAAAAAAAAGCTCCAGCCTACTCACAAGCTCACAAGTACAGGATATTAGTTTTCAAGTAACGTGTAAAATGTACCTTGACTTCCACCTACAGTTCTAATGTCTTTCTCTGATCTTCAGAGTAAATTCCTATTACGAATTGAATGGGTATTTTCCTATCTTTATTTTAAAATATAAAATATGTTCTAAAATTTGGAGATAAATTTTATAGGAATTTCTCTTAAAATGTTTGAGGTATTGAAATTTTAGAAAGCCCATGTTTCTGGCTCTTTCTGCAACAACAGTAATTTTGACACTGTTGTTGCCACTTTATGGAACGTGGATTCTTGAGAGTTTGTTTTACATTTCAGACTGCTGAATGTTGATGATCATTAAATGAAATAGAGACAGGACTCAGATAAAGAAAATGTACGACAGTTTAAAAAATATTATGAGGAAACGCTAAGATTACTATTGGAATGAGTGATGGATTTGTTTTAGGTTACAGAATATTTCTTAGATTTTAAAAAGTAAGTCCCTGACATGAATCACAGTATATTTTAAAGAGGTAGATTGTTATTACTTTTCAAAATTTAACTATTTTTTCTACTTGCAAAAACAAACTAAAAAGTCTTAAATAATTTAGCTTACATTATTTATCTTAAACTGGGAGTCTTAAGCTTAATTATTGCCATTATCTCTGTAGCAAAATGATCAACTTATCTGAACCAGATACAATTGATGAAAGAGCCATTAATAAGAAAAAGCTCACCCCTTTCACTATTTCTGTAAGTATTTGCCCTTTGCTAATAATCATGTTACTGTGTTGTAAAATGTAAGGCCTTGATTAGTGGGTCCTCAGGCCCAGGTAAAACTTTTTTTACTCCACAATTGTACTGAGAAATAGTTGACATATTTCACTGTGTAAGTTTAAGGCATACAGTGTGATGGTTTGATTTGCATATATTGTGAAATGATTATTACAATAGATTCAGCTAACATCCACCTCCTTATTTAAGTACAATAAAAAGAAAAGAGAGAAACAAAGAAAAAAAAGGACAAAAATTTTCTCCTTGTGATGAGAACTCATAGGACCTACTCTCTTAACACCTTTGCTACATACCATACAGCAGTGTTAGCTAGTCATCTTGTTGCACATGACATCTCTAGTACTTAATTATCTTAAAACTGCAAGTTTGTATCTTTTGACCACCTTCCTTCAGTTTTTCCTCCTCCCACCCTTTGCCTCTGGTAACCCTAAGTCTGATCTCTTTTTCTATGAGTTTGGTAATTTTTGCTTTGTTTTGTTTTATATTTCACATATGAATGATGTCATATAATATTTATTTTTCTCTGTCTGACTTATTTCACTTAGCCTTTAAGGTCCACTCATGTAGAACATCGGATTTAACATAATTTCAGTTGCCTGTAAAAACTAGGTTTTATTAAATAAAAATTCATTTGTATTTTATACTGAATGAAATAAAGATTCAAAGTGCTTTGAATGAGGGTGCCTGGGTGGCTCTGTTGGGTAAGCATCTCACTTGATCTCAGCTCAGGTCTTAATCTTGGAGTTGTAGATTCAAGCCCCAGCGTGGAAGCCACTTAAAACAGACAAGCAAACAAACATTGTTCAGAGTGCTTTGGACGAACTTTACTTAAGATACTAGTATTCAGGTTATATTATTGTAATCACTGAGTTGCTTTTATTAATGAATATTTTCTTGATGCTGTTGTTCTTGGTGGAAATAAGAGTATAGTTTTACCCTATGTTTTACTGTTTCGTAGAATTTGAGCTATTCTTTCTCGCTATATTGTTCTGTAGTCAGCTTCTCCGTTCAGGTCTTGTTAAAGTGCAGGCTTCTATCGTCACCACACTATAAAATAGTTACCCCTCAAAATCTGTAGAGCAAGGCCAGATATCAACAGATACTAAGTATTTACTGTGGCAGTCACTATTCTAAACAGCTGCATGAGTTATCTCTTTGAATTTTCCCAGCACCTTTAAGATACGGTGGATACTACAGTTTTACAGATGAGAAAACTGAGGCACTGAAAGGTTACTCGGCGGCAGAACCAGGATATAACCCCCAGTGATCCCTCCTTTCTCTTGACAAATATAATCCTTAATTTTGCTAAAGTTTTTAAGTCTCTTTTATCAGGAAGCTACAACCTTAGTGCTGTGGTATATGGTGAGTCCTGGAGTATCCAAGGGGTACTCCCATTTCCTGTATCTTTGAGAAGTATGAATTGGATGTTGACTAACATGGCTTTCTTGTCTCCCACTATTGCATATTCCTAGCAGAAACTACCATTCTTTTTTTTTTTTTTTAAGATTTTATTTATTTATTTGACAGACAGAGATCACCAGTAGGCAGAGAGGCAGGCAGAGAGAGGAGAAAGCAGGCTTCCCACTGAGCAGACAGACCGATGCAATGCAGGGCTCGATCCCAGGACCCTGGGATCATGACCTGAGCCGAAGGCAGAGGCTTTAACCCCTGAGCCACTCAGGCGCCCCAGAAACTACCATTCTTGAAGAAGCCCATTTCTGATTGTGATTGCTATAGGTTTATTTCTTTCACATCTTGTGTCAGAATGCTTTGCTTAATGTCTAGAATGTTGAAAATATTCATACATCTTATTTTAGGATATATGTGTCACATAACTTTTTATGGCACTGACTCTGAAATACAGCATTTATCAGTGCTGTACAAACTTATTGTCTGGTTTTACTTTTAATGGGTGTATGCAGTGCATTCAAGAAAATAAGGAAAAAATATTCTGTAGCTGTTTTGCAATAACTACAGGATGGGTCTGAGGGAGCTAAAACTTTTACAATTTTATTTTTAGAGATGACATTCTTCCAATATGAGTAGGTGGTAATAGTCTAGATCTTTAGGAGGCTTGAAAGAGTATACTATTGTAGAATGAAAAAAGATCTCTGGGAAGGAGCAAAGTGTTACTGTGGATATTAAATCTGTCTTGTTTTTTAGTAATTTTAGAGCTCTGGGAATAGATTGGATAGAATACTACCAGTTTCCCATGAAACTTTATCCAAAAGAAGCCTCATTCATTTATAAAAGATTGTAAAGTTGTGATAATATAGTTTTTTTTTTTAACCTCATGATGATTGATGGGTTTATGTAGTATCATGATGTACGAAAGAAGAGAAATATGAAGGGATGAAAATGACATATAGTAACTATGAAAGCAAGGGAAAGAGATCAAGTCGTAAAGTGCTGGTTAAAACCATGGGGTTTTGTTTTTTTTTTAATTTATTTTTTATTATTTAAGCTTTATTTAAACATATAATGTAACCCCACCACCCTCTCCCAACCCCTCTCCTCAGTTTGTTTTATGACATTAAGAGTCTCTTTTGGTTTGTCTCCCTCCCGATCCCATCTTGTTTCATTTTTACTTTTCCTACCACCTTAACTCCCACCCCCATTGCATCTCCACTTCCTCATATCAGGGAGACCATGGGGTTGTTTTTTATTTTTTTTGTAGTAGTATTTTGCTTGTATAAATACTACTTATGTTTCAAAATCTGAATTTTCACAATCTGTTGCTTCTTATTTACCTTCGCACCTTGTCAGTAAGACTTTGGAAAGTACTTTCTCACATGTAATTTTCTTTGTGGCAATTCAGGAAAACTTAAACCTAGCCCTGAATTCTGCCTTAGCCATCGGTTGTAGAGTGGTCAACATTGGTGCCCAGGATCTCAAAGAAGGAAAACCTCACTTGGTCTTGGGACTTCTCTGGCAGATCATCAAAGTTGGTCTTTTGGCTGATATTGAGATTTCCAGGAATGAAGGTAAGATCATCAAAGATACTTGCTTTTCTTTGACATATACTTACTCTGGGAAGAATTTATATTTCATTGTTTTCCTTTCAGCTCTGATTGCATTGCTAAATGAAGGTGAGGATCTAGAAGAGCTGATGAAGCTTTCTCCAGAGGAATTACTGCTGCGATGGGTGAACTACCATCTGACCAATGCAGGATGGCGCAACATCAAAAACTTCAGCCAAGACATTAAGGTTATATTTTAATGTTCATAACTGTGATATAAAAGAAGGTTGAAGAATGTAAAAAAAACAAAATATGTTCAAAATTAATTTCAAACTGAAGTTTAATGCATAAGGATACAGTGTAGAAAAATGAAATTTTGCATTTCTCTGAGGTGGATCTTCCGATTATAATTGCAAAATCTTTTTATTTAAAGAAGAACTGGTTTAAACGGCTGGTTTCCAGAAGGGAGGTGGATGGGGGGATGGGTGAAATAGGTGATGGGGATTAAGCAGTGTTGAGCACCAGCTGTTGTTTGGAAGTGCTGAATCACACTGTATTATACGCTGGAAACTAGTATTACAGTGTGTATTAGCTAACTGCAATTCAAAAAAGACTTAAAAAATAGAAAGGACCAATCTTCTTTTGCAATAAAGAAAAACTGGTTTACTAGTATTTAAGAAGAAATATAGCTTGGCTATGAGGAGATACTAGCCCTAGCAGATTAAAGCATTCCTTCCCATTTTATATGCCACAGAGAGACTAAATTATAATGAGGATGTCAGTCTATTAATTTGGACTGAGAATTCATCTATTCACTGGACTAGAAGCCCTTGTGGGCCTGGCCAGTTCAACACTCTTACTCCCACTTTGCCAATAACCAGCTAACAGGAGACCAGATATCTTAGAGCACAGGGAATCAGTAGACAAAAGGAATTCTTCAGGTATGTTTCTCAACCAAAATGGCTTAAAATACTTCCCTCCCTATCAGGAGAGCTTGTCAAGGACACTGTGACATTCAGTGTGCCTAACAGTTCTCCCATGGTCACTCCCTAGACATGCATTGGCATACTCCGTCCCTATGACTCCCTCTTCTCTATGCTTTTTTCCCCACCCAGACTAATCAGCATTGGCATTTATTCGTATTTTCTCTCTAGATATATTAACTCTTTCAATCAATTGAAATCTTTCAATCAGATTATGTTCTTGTCATAATGGGCTTAGATGACATTCTCTTTGAAGTGACATTGTATTTCTCTGCTTTCAGCTATTATATGCTCATTTAAATATATATCTTGGGGGGCACTCTTACTTTAAATTTCAGTTTATCAAATACTTATTAACCCCTCCTGTGGGGTTGTATGCCAGACATAGGGGATGCGAAGATTTAGCCCTTGAGAAGCTGACCAGTTATATAGGGAGATAAACATCTAGGAGATGGATAATTCATTTATCTATTGCTATATAACAAGCCACTCAGAACTCAATAGCTTAAAATAACAATATCGTTTCTCATGATTCTGTGGGTTAATGTGGCTTGGTTAAGTGGTTCTGCTTCAGATGCGTTTGTTTGGGATCACTAAGTCACTTACATTCAGCTGTCAGTTGGGCTGGTCCCGAGGGTGGGTGCCCAGGGGCACCACTCCCATGTCTAGTGCCTCACAGAGTCTCCATGAAGCCTTTCCATGTGGCTAGCTAGTGCTTCCTCATAGCGTGATCATTTCAGATAGCTGGACTTCCTCCATGGAGACTCACTTCAAGAGGGAGGAAGCAGAAGCTCCTAGGGCTTGGGCTTGGGAGCTCCAGTACCTAACTTGCCCTGCATTCTGTTGTTCAGAACAGGTCACAAGGCCAGTCTGAGTTAAATAGGGGAAGGCTTCCAGAAGATAATACTTGACCCTCATCTTTTTTTTATTAATTATTTTTATTAACATATAATGAATTATTTGCCCCAGGGGTACAGGTCTGTGAATCGTCAGGCTTACACACTTCACAGCACTCACCATTTCACATACCCTCCCCAATGTCCATAACCCAACCACCCTCTCCATACCCCCCTCCCCGCCAGCAACCCTCAGTTTGTTTTGTGAGATTAAGAGTCTCTTATGCTTTGTATCCCTCCCGATCCAGCTTGTTTCATTTTTTCCTTCCATACCCCCAAAACCCCCACTCTGCCTCTCAAATTCCTCATATCAGGGAGATCATATGATAATTGTCTTTCTCTGATTGACTTCTTTTGCTCAGCATAATACACTCTAGTTCCATCCACGTCGTTGCAAATGGCAAGATTTCATTTCTTTTGATAACTGCATAGGATTCCATTGTGTGTGTGTGTATATATATATACACACACACCACATCTTTTTCCACATTTTTTTTTTTTTTTTTTTTTTACACCACATCTTCTTTAGCCATTCATCTGTTGATGGACATCTAGGCTCTTCCCATAGTTTGGCTATTGTGGACATTGCTGCTATAAACATTTGGGTGCACGTGCCCCTTCGGATCACTACATTTGTTTCTTTAGGGTAAATACCCAGTAGTGCAATTGCTGGGTCATGGGGTAGCCCTGTTTTCAACTTTTTGAGGAACCTCCATGCTGTTTTCCAGAGTGGCTGCAGCAGCTTGCATCCCCACCAACAGTGTAGGAGGGTTCCCCTTTCTCTGCATCCTCACCAATATCTGTTGTTTCCTGGCTTGTTAATTTTAGCCATTCTGACTGGTGTGAGGTGGTATCTCATTGTGGTTTTGATTTGTATTTCCCTGATGCCGAGTGATGTGGAGCACTTTTTCATGTGTCTGTTGGCCATTTGGATGTCTTCTTTGCAGAAATGTCTGTTCATGCCCTCTGCCCATTTCTTGATTGAATTATTTGTTCTTTGGGTGTTGAGTTTGATATGTTCTTTATAGATTTTGGATACTAGCTCTTTATCTGATATGTCATTT
>ML104085.1:384882-417572 GCA_003697995.1 Taxidea taxus jeffersonii
TCTGTTGTTTCCTGGCTTGTTAATTTTAGCCATTCTGACTGGTGTGAGGTGGTATCTCATTGTGGTTTTGATTTGTATTTCCCTGATGCCGAGTGATGTGGAGCACTTTTTCATGTGTCTGTTGGCCATTTGGATGTCTTCTTTGCAGAAATGTCTGTTCATGCCCTCTGCCCATTTCTTGATTGAATTATTTGTTCTTTGGGTGTTGAGTTTGATATGTTCTTTATAGATTTTGGATACTAGCCCTTTATATGATATCTTGACCCTCATCTTAATGGATACTTGGGAGTATAAATAAACGAAAAGGTGAGGAAAGGTATTCCAGGCATAGGGAATGGTGTCGCTGGAAGCTGTGAGGTTTGATACCAGCATAGTGCATTCAGGAGCCTGTCGGTAAGAAGTTATTAAGTTATTCCATTCTTTAAGACGAGGACAATTTCTTCAGTTTGAGTACTATTTTCCTAAATCAAATGATGCTTTTATTCATTTAAAAAATTCTATTTCATGTCTTTCCTTGAAGGATTCAAGAGCCTATTTTCATCTACTTAATCAGATTGCACCTAAAGGTGAACAGGGTGATAAACCTGCCATTACCATTGACCTTTCAGGATTTAATGTAAGTACAGTTTTTAATTAAAGATTTTTTTTATTTTTTAAAAAATAATTTTTTTTATTTTTTTACAATTTTAACCATGTTTAAGTGTATGGTTCTTTGGCATTAAGTACAATTGCAGTGTGTACAACCATCACCACTGTCCATCTCTAGAACTTGAGGAAAATTTCAAACATAATAAAAACAATTAACAAACTCAATATAATAAACTACTCTGTGCTCACCCCCCACGTTCAAAAACTATCAACTCATAATCAGTCTTTAGTCATTTATCACCTATCCTTCCTCTCCTGTGTTATTTTTTTTTTTAAGATCTCTGTCTGTCAAATAAATAAAAATCTTAAAAAAAATTTAGTCAACATTGACATTTCCAATTGCTTCTTTTTTTTTTTTAAGATTTTATTTATTTATTTGACAGAGATCACAAGTAGGCAGAGAGGCAGGCAGAGAGAGAGGAGGAAACAGGCTCTCTGCTGAGCAGAGAGCCCGATGTGGGGCTCCATCCCAGGACCCTGAGATCATGACCTGAGCCAAAGGCAGAGGCTTAACCCACTGAGCCACCCAGGTGCCCCTCTAATTGCTTCTTAAATATCAAATTTTCTTTCTCATTTATTTGAATTAAGATCTGAATAAGGAAAAAAAAAAGATCTGAATAAGGTCCACATATTATAATTTGTTCATGTCTATGTTAGGAACTTTTTATTGTTTAATAGCATTGAACCCATTGCTTTCTCTGATTTCATTTACATTTTTACTTTTTTGTAACTAATGCAAAAAATGAGATAAGTCATAATTCTTAGTCATAATATAACTTATCATGGGTCCATGGATGTGCCTCTTTTTATTTATTTTTGTTTGTAGTTGTTTTAAAATTTTAACAAATCTGTATGAACCATCTATCCAACAAGAAAGCTAAGATCTTGATATTAATTTGTGTTTAGCTCTCTACTTCTTCGCTATTCCATCTTTTCGCCTCACCTCAGTGTGATAATCACCATCTTCAGTCTTATGTTCATTGTCCTTTTGCTTCTCTTTTTATATAGTTTTCTTTCAACCAAATACATCCCTTACAAAATTAAATTTTTCATTTTACTTTTCATTTATTTTTTGTAAAAAAAGTACTTAAATTCCTAATATTGTTTTGAACATATATTGCTAAGAGTCACTCACATTGTTCAGTGTCACTGTGTAAATATGAGACAGTTTATTCGTCTCCTTTCCTGTTGACAAGCATTTGGTTTGTTTCCAGGATTTTGCACTTGTGAAAAGTCTGTTCTTTTAATTTTAATAATTTCATATTTGTATCCCAACTTGTTTTTCATTGAGAAAAGAGTCTACTGGAAATATTATTCAGAGTAGAATGGGTGAGATGACTAAACCTCTAAGCCAAAAGGTGTTCTGATATATGATCTTGACCAAATTATCTATAATTTGACCAGTAGGAGCTGACTGATACAAAATTTGAGAGGTTGTTTTGATCTATCATTTAATATATTTCCAGGAAAGTGCTTGCTTTTAAGTATGTATGTCAGTTTAAAAATTATGCCAATCAAAAGTTTAACATTGACCACTTTTGTTTTATTTTGTTGTTTAGGAGAAAAATGACCTAAAGCGTGCTGGATTCATGCTTCAAGAAGCAGATAAACTGGGCTGCAGACAGTTTGTTACTCCTGCAGATGTGGTTTCAGGCAACCCTAAACTTAATTTAGCTTTTGTAGCTAATCTGTTTAACACATACCCATGCCTACACAAGCCTGATAATGACATCGATATGAATTTATTGGAAGGTATGTTCTTTCTATCTTTAATTGCACTGTATGTATCTTCTTGTGGTAGTGACCTACTTTGCTGGCAGAGGGAGGAGATTGTGGTGGGAGATGCAGTTTACTGTGTGTAGGCATGCACATTCATTAAAAAGTTCGTATTAAGGAAAGTCATTGTTGGTTTTGTTAAAAGAGAATGCTGGGGTAAATCTTTTCTGTCATCTCTCCATCAGTGTTTAGTAAAAACTATCATATGTTTAAAGTAGTCTCTTAAATGACCACATAACATAACTCCACCACCAATATGGACAACGAATTATCTATTGGAAAAATAATTATTTTGTAGCTTTTTTTTCTACTTTAAAAGCTACAGTTTGACTCCAGTATTGTTCTCTTTTTAATGCTTTTAAGGTACACGAAAAAATTTTAAATATTCATTACTTGTCTTGTTGTGTGTGGGCTATTGTTATCTGTCTCATAATTTATAATACTTTCCTGTTTTGCTTTGTGAAATGCAGATTTGACCCCTCCTAATGTAGGTACTGTATTTAGTACTTTTCTATACTCTATAAATATGTTCATTCTGAACCTTCTTTTTATTAGTACCATTTATTCTTTCTATCTGGGTTGATATTTATTTTTTGCATTGTTCATGCTGTGTTTTTTCTGTCTTAATATGCCTAAAGAATGACAACAAGGGAGAAACACAAATGAAACTGAATTAGAACAGCACATCAAGGCTTGATTATGTAAACTCTCCACTTAATTTGCCTTCTATAATGATGGGATATTGTAGGTGTAAACACACCAAAAATCAGTTTTGACAATTGGATTTCATGATGTAAAGCCTTTATCCCTCTCCTTTGAATAAACACACTTATCTTTTATCACTAGTAATCTTTGGAAGGATCTGTGTAGGTTCTATTTTGTATTACTTAGCTATGTTACATTTCTTGAATGTCATTGAAGCTTACGATATATGAATTGTCATAATGACAAAAACATTCTTGTTATCTAGTTCTTTCTCCCTATCTTTGTTTCCTAGCCTGTCTTCTTTTTTGTTATCATACTCTCACACGCATACCCAAACCCACACTGGTATCAGAACTAAAGGTGAAAACAGCGGCAGCAGTCAGAGGGAGGGGCCCATCCTAAAATAGTCTCACCATTTGCCCTAGTTTGGAGAAGGCAGTCTTCAAGTAGAGATTCTTGTTGGTGGGGAGAATTTGATGTTGCAGTATCCTTTCTCTCACAGAACCTGCCTTACTTCCTTCCCTGGGAGGGGGATAGAATGAGAAATAAGTTTCATGATCTTCTCTTTGACTGCCACAACCAAAGTTCCAATGTCCTTAACACTTTATAATTGCATCTTCTTGATTAATGAAAGAAGTTTCAGATTTAACAAATATGTTCTTTGAGGAATATGATTAATTCAATTCACTCTTCCTGAGGTCTAGTAAAATAAGGACTATATTCTTTACATAGATATGTAATTGAGAGGGAAGATAAAGACTATATTCTCAAAAAAAAAAGACTATATTCTCCACATAGGTATGTAATTGAGTAGGAAAATAGATAAAAGTGTAGATTTTTCAACAGAGAAATTGACGGTGAGGGATTAGAACTTTAAAAAAATTAAATAAAATGGAAGACTGCTAGGTTTTTTATCAGTCTGGAAAACTTCAAAATCCCTCTGTATCTTACAATAGAAGGCATTGTTTAGAGTGGCATATTAAAAATGATCTGCTTTTTATAGTCACCGAGTTCTTGCTAGATATCTTTTCCAACTTGTTCTCTTATTTGTCATGTTTGAATTCTTTTGCTAGTGTTCAGCATGCTTTTGGAATTTTTCAGTGTGAATAGGATTGCTAAACATTTCCATTAGTATTTCCTCTATTTATATAAGAAGATATTATGGGAAATATTTATCAATCATCTTTATTTAGAACATATGTATATCCTTGATATGTCTGCCAAAAATGTATTTGACTCAACTGTCAATTGGAATTTTTCCTCTGTAAATTTGTTTTTATAGATCCTTATGATATTCAAAGCTTGACCTTATCACAACCCATATTCATGTTCTCATTGCAAAGAATTTTATCTGTATGGAATTAGAGAAAATTAAAAGCCCAACTAAATATAAAACCTTCATATTAAACTGAGCCAAATATGTGGGCTTTGTATAGAGAGGCCATCTCAGAATTCATTTGTGGTGATAGAAAATACATAGGCCATGTTATTACACTTTGTTCAAATTATGGGTCCACCATTTAGTATCTGAATGACTTCCATGAGCTTTGGTTTTCTCATCTATAAAAAAGATTAGTAGTACTAATTTTGAAGAACTACAGAGCAAGTTAAAATGACTTTTCATGAATGAAAGAGTTTAGCATGCAGTATGACCTCAGTAATAGGTTAGAAAGAGGAAAACATCACTTAGCACATTTAGTGAGTGTTAAATATATGTTAGTTCCTTTTCTTTCCTCTTAGTAGTCTCCTTGTACTATATATGTTTTTTTTTCTGAAACTTTTGTCAATTGCAGATATCAGTTTGATATGAAATGTTTTATAGTTTTTCTATCTTTTATATCAGCAGTGAATATTTTACTTCTAAGATTGCTTTAGTTGTCTGCAATATGGACAACATTCACAATCTGGAATACATATGTTTTTGTAATGCTTTACCATGGCTCTTGCACAACTGCGTAGTGCTTCTGGCTTTGAGCATTTATTTACCAAGACAACTTGAAATGGTGTTAGATAAATAAATGCTCATTTACATAATCTATTTTACTTTCCAGGCATCAGAAATGAAAGTAGTAACAATATAATCAGTTGAGAACAATGGAAAGAAATATGACACCCTGAAGCTCGTAACAGTTTCAGAACTCAGTCAAAATACTAGTGTCTTTTAAAATCTTATTTGCTGTACCATCAGGTTCAGCAGAATTGGGATATTATTTCAATTAAAAATGAGACTATTGTTACATTATCAGTGCTTGTAATTTTACAACATAACTTGGATTTTCCCAGAAGGAAATAATATAACATTTCCGTAATTACTAGAGAAAAATCTATTACAGATTGTAATAAAGAAGCAACTCAAAGGTAAATCCAAGTCACATGCATCAAACTGTTGATGATAGTATGCTTATATTTATGTTGCTTTTGGGGAAAGTTATATATAATTTGTACTTGTTTGATAACTCCTACAAAGAACAAGCATGATTTCTAGTAATATTTAGTTTAACTTGGTTCTTTTTTAAAGGGTTTTCAAATAGGTTATTTATCATAAAGTGATAATGGCAGGTACAGCAGACTGGTCAGTTACCTTTTATGGAGGCCCAAGGGAATGAAATTTAAATTATACGGCTACACATTTTAATAGATCAATAATTTAAGTAGATTCTGGGAATAGTTAGATAGTAGCATAGAAAATCAAATGAAATTATAGCGCACAGATTATTTTCTGAACAGTGGCACAAAAACCAGAATCCTTTATATTTTACAAGGTTTGATTTCTCTTCTGGGTGTGCAGGATTATTTTACCTGTGGCCCTTATTCTGAAGATGATTGCAGGGGAGGCTCCATAGGAATGGGTCTCTGGAGCTCAGATGGTTATAGATTTAGATGCATCCTTGTTCTGGGAATCCCACATGAGTCAAAGTCTAGAGAGTGACCTGAACTTGCCTATAGTTTAGAAGTGATGAGAGGTGTAAATGTTTGTTTACAAAATGTTTTTCACAAGTTTGGTGATGAGGTGTAAGCTAGGACATTCCATTGCTCCCTTCCTTTGCTGAAAACGGATAATACTACAAATAGTCACTTGGGATTATTTGCAGTCTAGGGGATGAACAGAAGGCAGACATGGCAAGGAGAGTATATCTCGCTCTCTGCTACTTTGTGGTACATGATAGCCCACGGTTTTCTTACAAATGATGTGAGCACTGCTACGAAGGGAATGCTCAGGGAGGTTAGGTTATCACAGGTTAAATAATAGTGCCTGCAAGGAGTTTCTAATTGAGGTGATCTCTGAGGTCTAGGGACTTACTAGGATTAGATGTCTTTCTCTTAGCACCCTGTGTGGGGGCTACATCAGTCTAAAATAACTCATGAAAACTGTAAAATAGTTATATCCCTTCATAGCCTGTTTTTATATTATTGCCTATAATCCCTTCTCCCCTTCATTGCTGTTTGGTATAATTAAAATGTTAGTTTGTGTGCCCAGAAACTTCTCTGTGTAAAATAAAAACCTGTACAAATTTAGAAACACTGCATTGGGAAAAGCACAGCTTTTCTTTTGTGTTTACTGTGCTGATGTTACCCTGAATGCTAAAAGAGTTTTAATTTTTAGCCATTCCATTTTGCATGTAATCATAACTACAGATATGACCATCTAAGTTTCTCTGTCAATTTCTGGACAGAGAAACCCGTGACTTAGTAGTTCACAGACATCAAAGAAAGGACTCTAGATAGAGAAATTTAGAGCAAATGGAGGCCTATATAGATGTGGTGGGGAAGGGACTTTGGCTATAAGACTTATTTCCCCCCAAAAGATGGTAGTATCACAGAAGCCACTGAAAAGTATGTCTGGCTGGTTTATACCTGCCAGGATGGTTTAAAATATATTTCTTACTGCATTTTTCCTTGAGTCATCAGTACGAACTTGTGTCTACTCTAGGAGAGAGCAAGGAAGAGAGAACATTTCGGAACTGGATGAATTCCTTGGGCGTCAACCCATACATTAATCATTTGTACAGGTAAATATTTTATTCTGTTTTAGTTTTTTTTTTTTTTTACTTTATTTAAGCTTTATTTAAACATATGATGTAACCCCACCACCCTCACCCAACCCCTCTTCCCCCCACCTTTAAGGCCAGAGTCCAACTTTTCTAATTTCACACCTTAGGTATGTTGACACTAGTACATTTTCTAAAAATCACAAGAATTTTACCCAACATTTAGAATTTCAGAATCCTGGAGATTGACAATACAATGGATTTTTAAAGAAAAGTAGGGTATTACTAAGATCAGAATATGATAGTAGTTATAGTTTTTGATGATGTAAACAACCAATTTGGTAAAGATAATCCATCTTACTCTTTTATAATTATTGATCAGAAAAGTAAAAAATTAGCAGAATAGAATAGTAATATTTTATAAATTGTTCTTATCATTATAATCAGTTTTTAAAATTATAATTCACACTTTCTATTTGTGCCAAAACCTACCTCAGTTTTCCTGTAATTTGTTGCAGATATTTGCTTCTAATTTGCAGAAATAACTTGCTTTCCCTGAGTAATTGTGATTTATATTACTCTTTCTTGTTTAAAATGACAACACATTATCAACATTGGTAGGACTAAGAAAATATTTTACTGAACATTTTCTGTGCTGTCTGGTAGTGCTAACAATGTGTCTTTCTAGGTTTGTATAAGAAGAGACCTTCCTTCTCTCTTTATTATAGGAGCTACTAGCTTGCCTTTAAAAATGGAAAAGAATTCAACTTTTGCAAAATTATATATTAATAATTTACACAACAAGGAAACTCCTTAATGAATAATAACTAAATTATTATTTAAATATTGAACTTAACTCTAATGCCACAAAAGACCAATTCACTGGCTAATTGAAGATTTATGATATAGTAAATTCTGCTTCTTGGTGTATATTCAAAGTCTTGTTAAAAATCTAAAACTAGAGCACCGGGGTGGCTTAGTTGTTAAGTATCGCCCTTGGCTCAGGTCATGATCTCAAGGTCCTGGGATTGAGCCCTGCTTCGGGCTCCCTGTTCAGTGGGGAGTCTGCTTCTCCCTCTCCATCTCCCTCTGACTTGTGCTCATTCTTCTTCTTTCTCTCTTAAATAAATAAAATATTAAAAAAAAATAAAAAATTTAAAAAAAATCTAAAACCAGGGCACCTGGGTGGTTCAGTTGGTTAAACGACTGCCTTCGGGTGAGGTCATGATCCGGAGTCCTGGGATGGAGTCCCGCATGGGGCTCCCATCTCCATGGGGAGTCTGCTTCTTCCTCTGACCTTCTCCCCTCTCATGCTCTCTCTGTCTCTGTCTCTAAAATAAATAAAATATTTAAAAAAATCTAAAACCAGTACTACCTTATGGTAACTGGCTTTGATGTGATGGACTAATATTTGATGAATCCTTTAAAAGTGTGTAAATTCCATCTAGATGACAGAGATAAATATCATTTAGACTAGAACTCTCAGTAGGAAGGCAGTAAAGGAATCAGATACTGGGGGTACAGACAGATGATGAGGAGAGGGATAAGATCTTTATAGAATAATGTGAAAGAATGTCTACAATACATATTTGAGAGAAAAGAATAATATGTCAGGGACATCTGGGTGGTATAGTCAGTGAAGCGGCCGGCTCTTGCTTTCAGCTCTGGTTGTGATCTCAGGGGTTGTGATTTTGGGCTTGTGAGATCGAGCTCTATGTGGGGCTCCATACTCAACAGGGAGTCTGCTTAAGATTCTCTTTCCCTCTGTCACCCCCATCCCTGTGCCCCCCTCTCTAAAATAAATAAATCTTGGGGCACCTGGGTGGCTCAGTGGGTTAAGCCTCTGCCTTCGGCTCGGGTCATGATCCCAGGGTCCTGGGATCGAGCCCCACATTAGACTCTCTGCTCAGCAGGGAGTCTGCTTCTCTTCCTCTATCTCTGCCTGCCTGTCTACTTGTGATCTCTGTCTGTCAAATATAAATAAATAAAATCTTTAATAAAAATAAAAATAAATAAATCTTTTTTAAAAAGAAGAATAGGTCTAGTGTGATTCCATTTTTATTTTAAAATTGAGTGTATACAAAGCATTGCTAGTATTGTTTGTTTATTTGTTTTAGAAAAACTGGTCATTACACTCAGTGTTATGTTATTGTTTATTCTGGTCTCTATTTTATTTATTTCTGATCTTTCTTTATTATTTCTTTCCTCTACTAAATTTCGGAAGCATTTCTTCTTTTTCTAATTCCTTGTAGTGTAATGGTAAGTTGTTTATTTGAACATTTCTTAAAACAAGCATTTATAGCATAAAAAAATGTTGGGATTAAACTTCTTTCTTATCTTGCAGAAAAATTGAGTCTATATACATTTGTATATGAAGTTTTTAAGAACCTGGAGGGATGAATACCAAACTGTATGCACCCTGGTTAGTAGGATGGAGAGTAGTGAGAAGACTTATTTTTAATTTTAGTGACTTAAATATACTTTTTTTTTACACAAGCATATAATTTTCAAAGTAAATTTCTTCTTAAATTACAAAGTAAATTTAATACTAGGGGACTAAGATTTGTTGAGTGAGACCCATGGTAACTTTCTCATAAATGTCATGATCACTAGAGTTCTCCCTGGTTGACAGTGGAAGAGAGAATTGACAACATTTTTTAGTCACAGTCCTGAAGTGTTAGCATAGGACTTCTAGGCACATGTAATTCTATTTTGGAAAAGGGAATTCAGAAAATTCTCAAAAGTTAACATAACCCTCAAGAGAATTGTCATATATAGAAAAATAGTAGCCAGAAGTCTAGTTGGCACCAGAACCATGTGTCCATGAATTTTTGTCTGGATCATATTCCTAAACCCTAAGTTATTTTAACTCCTCTCCTGCAGTACACCAAATCTAAAGCAAACCAAAGCATTAGCATGATTTAGATTGATTTTAAATGAAAATTCTCTCCCCATACAAGTTATTTAATATATTTGAAGAACTGTTAGTCCTAGAATTTTTCTATGACTGGTTGGTTCAAGAATACATCTTGAATTCTCTGGAAATCATTTCAACTCTCTGGGCTTCAGTTTTCCTATTTGCAAAACATGAATAATACCTCACCAAATAGAAGTAAGAGTGAATTCACTTAAAGTAAAAAAGAAAAATTCAGAGCCGATACAAATCCTTTAGTAATTTTTTTATATAAAACTCTCCATGTGCTTTTATAAATAACCAAGTCAGCTCTTTTTTTTTTTAAAATATTTTATTTATTTATTTTTTAGAGAGAGAGAGAGAAAGTGCGAGCTCAGGCAGACAGAGAAGCAGGCTCCCTGCTGAGCAAGGAGCCCAATGTGGGACTCGATCCCAGGACCTGGGATCATGACCTGAGCCGAAGGCAGCCGCTTAACCAACTGAGCCACCCAGGCGTCCCGTAACCAAGTCAGCTCTTAATTGCCTTCATAATAGATGTTATTTTTCCATCACTCAGCACAGAGTCCAGTCCCCTTCACTGCCATAGGGTGTACGTCCAGAGTTGCAAAGTAACTTTCCTATGAATCTTAGCAAAACAACTTGGTGAACAAGCTGTTGAGAGAGAAAAGTGATGTAATACATCATAGAGCCAACAATTTAAAAAACCAATTGCTGTTGCTTTATGTCCTTAGCATACAGAATTGAAAACAGACTCAATGGATATATTTTGAGCATCTCAGAAGAATGTGTTTTTCTGAATCCAGTAGAACTATTCTTATTTCAGTAACGCCTACTTGCTCATAAATTCCTTCCTCTTAATCCTCGTTATTTAACATGAATAGCTGCCTACTTTGTAGCTATTGTGATTTTGTATATTTTAAAAAGTTTTAAAAATCACAATATGTAACTAATACATGAACGTATTCTCACTGAACAAGTTTCAGGAAATATATGAGTATGTAGAATGAATTAAAACATGATAACACTTCCCTTACATCTCCCATAATCCTTTTTTTCCTGCCCAGAGGTATTGCTACGAACAGTCCATGGCACATATAGGAATTTAAATACTCTCAATTTTGAAAATGAGTTTTATATATAGTAAACTGTATGCTGTGTTCTGCCACTTGCTTTTTAAAATGTAATATATCTTGTAAAACTTTTCATGTCAGTACATAGAGATAAACTTTATTTATTACTGTGGACAAGGAGTCCATGGTATGGTTAGTTTATTCAGCAGCCCCCTACTTCCAGGCATTTAATTTGCTTCCAAATTTATGAATCATGTGGCAATGAATGTCTTTGTACTTATTATTTTTGTAAACATTTATTAAAATTTTTGGACAGATTCCTAGACTAGAATTCTGGGTCGACCACTGAATTCTGCTCCTGAGACCAACATTACTCTGTATGTTACCTAGCTAGAATTTAAAATTAAAAACTGAGAAAAGAACAAAAAAAGAAGTTCTGGGTCAAATGATACATTTTGTTTTTTTAAGATTTATTTATTTTAGAGAGCGAGAGAGCATGAGCATGCCAGCGAGTGGGGGGAGGGGCAGAGGGAGAGAAGCTCAAGCAGATTCCCTGCTTAGCATGGAACCAGACATGGGGCTTGATCTCATGACCCACGAAATTATCACCTGAGCCTAAATCACAAGTTGGTCACTTAACTAACTGAGCAACCTAGGCACCCTTGTCATTTTTTAAGCTTAAATGACCCTGTTGTGTTTTTGAAGACATAAGCCTACCTCCATTGTGCTTAATAAAATTTCCTCCTCCTTCATCATCTTTTCCTCTTGTTTTAGTGACCTTGCAGATGCTCTAGTGGTCTTTCAGCTTTATGAAATGATCCGTGTGCCTGTCGACTGGAGCCAGGTCAACAAACCTCCTTATCCTGCTCTTGGAGGGAACATGAAGAAGGTGAATGAGATAATCACCAAGGATATGTTGTTCTTGTTCTAATATGAAACCAAGGATTTGGAGTTTCATAAAGCTTAGTAACATGTGGCTGTTCCCATGATTCTGATTTAAGCCAAAATGTGTTAAGCTTAAGAGCTCTTTTAAAGATTTTATTTATTTATTTGACAGAGAGAGAGAGATCACAAGTAGGCAGAGAGGCAGGCAGAGAGAGAGGGGGAAGCAGACTCCCTGCTGAGCAGAGAGCCCGATTCGGGGCTTGATCCCAGGACCCTGAGATCATGACCTGAGCTGAAGGCAGAGGCTTAACCCACTGAGCCACCCAGGTGCCCCTTAAGAGCCCTTTTATAAACGTGCTTTAATAAATGTTTGGAAAGATGAAGATAGTTTGCTTTATGTAACTGTTTTTGTCTTTAACTAGTTGTAGTACTTAATTTTCTTGGAGGTGCATCATAAGTGCTTTCCCACATTATAACCCCAGAACTTGCCAAATCTTTGCTGGTTATTTGTTAATATCTTTGGGCAGACATTTACTGATTACCTACTATCTGTACAGTGCAATGCAGAATATAAAATAGTACAAGGCATGGAGTTGGTCCTCAAGAAGCCTAAACAAATTAGATGTGTGTACAAACAACTGTAATATAGTGCAACATATATAGAAGCAAGTATTATGAGTTCTAAGGAAGAAGAGGCCACAGTCTGCATTTATCATGAGAGGTTCAGGCAGGAGGTGGTATTTGAATAAGGGTTTGAGAAAGGAGGCTGGAGAGGAGGCTGAGGATCAGGAAAAGGGATAGTGATGGGAACATATAAAATGCATTTCTGGGAATTGGGGGGAATATGTTGGCTATAACAGAGGATTCCAATAGGAAGAAGTAAGTATGAATCCTAAAATTTCAATTGGAGCGAGATGTTGAGAACCCTGACTGTCAGATTAAAGAGCTTGCATTTTAAACTAGAAGTAGTGGGAAGCCATGAAACATTTTTGAGCAGAGCAGTGACTTGATTACAGTTGGTGGGAAACTATCTGGCAGATGAATGATGGTGATTCCAAAACTGGAAGCCTGTATGTCCTACTGTCTTTAATCCATTTTATCCATTCCCCCATCCTCCCCTCTGCAACCACCAGTTCTCTGTATTTAGGGGTCTGTTTCTGCCTCTTTTTTTGCTCATTTGTTTTGTTTTTTAGATTCCACATATATGTGAAGTCATATGGTATTTGTCTTCTCTGGCTGACTTATTTCTCTTAGCATAATACCATCTAGGACCATCCATATTGTCACAAATGGCAAGATCTCATTCTTTTTTATGGCTGAGTAATACTCCATTGTGTGTGTGTGTGTGTGTGTGTGTGTGTGTGTGTGTGTGTGTATGTGTCTATCACATCTTCTTTATCAATTCATCTATCAATGGACACTGGGTTGCTTCTGTATCTTGGTTATTGTAAATAATGTTGCAATAAACATAGGAGTACGGGGATCTTTTGATCTTTTAAACACCCTTGAGTTGGTGTTTCCATCTTCTTTGGGTAAATACCAGTACTGGAATTACTGGATTGTATCGTGTTTTTATTTTTAATATTTTGAAGAACTTCCATACCGTTTTCCACAGTGGCTGCACCAATTTACATTCCCACCAACAGTGCACAAGCATTCCTTTTTCTCCACACCCTTACCAACACTTTTTCTTTTTTTTTTTTTTAAGATTTTATTTACTTATTTGACAGAGATCACAAGTAGGCAGAGAGGCAGGCAGAGAGAGGAGGAAGCAGGCTCCCTGCTGAGCAGAAAGCCCGATGCAGAGCTCGATCCCAGGACCCTGGGATCATGAACTGAGCTGAAGGCAGAGGCTTTAACCTACTGAGCCACCCAGGTGTCCCAATGTTCTTGTCTTTTTCTATTTTTCGGAATAGTTTGAGAAGAAAAGGTATTAACTCTTCCTCCCTCCCTCCCTTCCCGCTTTCCCTCCTTTTTTCTTTAAATGTTTGGTAGAATTCACCTGTGAATCCATTTGGTCCTAGACTTTTGTTTATTGGGATATTTTTAAAAAATTTTAAATTTAAATTCAACTTAATTAACATATACTGTATTATTAGTTTCAGAGGTCAATTTAGTGATTCACTGGTTGCATACAACACCTAGTGTTCATACTTCAAGTGCTGGTGGATTTTTGATCACTGATTCAATTTAATTACTACTTACTGGTCTGTTCAGATTTTTTCCCAATTCAGTTTTAGAAGATTATATATTTCTAGGAATTTATCCATTTTTTTACGTTGCCTAATTTGTTGGTATATAATTTATGTAGTATTCTCTTACAATCCTTTGTCTTTCTGTGATATACAGTCATTACTTCTGATTTTACTTGGGTCCTCTCTCAAGGACTCTTTTATATTTGAGTCCTCTCTCAAGGACTCTCAAGGACTGTTTCTTGATGTGTGTATAAAGGTTTATCAATTTTGTTTCCTTTTCAAAGACCAACTCTTGGTTTCTTTTAATCTTTTCTATTATTTTTTAAGCCTCTTATTTATTTCTGCTTTGATTTTTATTATTTTCCTTCCTTCCTTCTACTAACTATGGGCTATGTTCTTTTTCTAGTTCCTTTAGAAGTAGATGCAAAATGTAACAGGGAAACAAAAATTAAACTACTCATTTTATCTGGAATCTTAATTATGAGATGTCACAAGTGAATCATATGTAAAATGCTTCCTTTCAACAAATACCAGCTGTTTATAGAATGAAACATAAGGCCTGTAATAAATTCAAGATGTTTAAAAAATGAAGCAGTACTTTCATGACAAAGTATCATGGAGGATTATTTTATGGACTTTGGGCACTCATCAGCAGACATCATTTTGCTTCATTTGTAAAGTTCAAAAAGCTGCATCACTTAGTCTTTCTTCATTACTTCTTCAGTATTTCTTTTCACTTGGAACCTGTTTCCTTTCATGTAATTTTTCTCATTTTCCAAATGATTTAAACTTCGCTTTTCCCAAAGCATTTGAAGTGCTTGATAATCATTTCTCCCATTAACTCTGTGAAACTGCATTCTCCAATTTTTTCTTACTTCCTTTGTATTTATTCTTACCTCTATTCTTACCTAGTCCTCATTTTTTAGCCTGACAACTCTAGAATTTGCAAGGCTCAGTTCTTGGCCCACTGCTCTTAACTTTCTATATTTACATTCTCAGAGAGCAGATCCATTTTTAGAGTGTTAGGTAGTACCATAAACATGACTTATCTCTAGAACTGAGTTTCTTATTCTTTCTCTAGTTTGGTACCTCTCCAGATCTTGGAAGTTTTGCCAAATTTGGAATCAACTGTTGCAAAAAAAAAAAAAAAAAAAAAAAATAGAACACCTTGGAGGTGTGGGGATAGGGATAGGGTGCCTGGGTTATGGACATTGGGGAGGGTATGTGCTATGGTGAGTGCTGTGAAATGTGTAAGCCTGATGATTCACAGACCTGTACCCCTCACGCAAATAATACATTATATGTTAATAAAAAATAGAACACCTCTTTTTCCTTATATTAGCACCAATTTCTAGGTACCCTTTTGTTGCTGGTCATTCCCACATCTTAGACCTCTAATAACCCTGAGCACCCTTCTCACCATCATTCCTCATAGGAATTTTGGTCTACCTAACTATAAAATAGATGGCCCTTCATGGAAACACATTTTGCATGAAAATGATTATTATTACATTTGGTAGAAAATTCTGCCATTGAAACAGGTGTCAGTGGAAAATATCCTGGATTTTCTCTCTCCTGTTCACATTGTTACATAATCTGAACTTTGATGCTATTTTCTATAAATTGGGTATCTATTTGGTTGTTTTTCAATTCTGTGCATTTCTATGGCATATATTTTTAATAGGCCAACTAAATCTATAATATAATATAATTACTAGGAAAAAGAAGTTTAAAATATTGTTTCCTTATATTTTGAAAAAATGCATACCTACCAAAGACTTTATGAAACTTATTGAGAGAACCAGGCAGATGCTACAGCAGGACCAAAGGATCTTTCATGCATTTTTATTTGTAACAAACTTATCTTTGGAAATTTGGATTTTCTTTTTCAAAGAACAATACCCATTTATTTTTGCAAATTCTGTTATTGTCTGCTCCCTTTCTCACCTTTCCTAGAAATACTTTCTTAGGAAAAAAATGTATCTATGTATCTCACACTGAATTGTTTTGTAATGAGGTCATAACTAACTTGGGAAAGAAAATCAGAAGAAAACAGTTACACTGTTTATACTGTTTTTCTTAATTAAATGTTTATTCCAAAAAGTGTTTAGTAAGCACTTTTTACTACTGGTGGTATTATAAGATTATGAGAGCTTACAATTTCACTGGAGAAAAGGATTCTAATACCTAAGAATTACACACACACACACACACACAACCCCAAGGTAAAAAGGCTGGAGATAATAAACGTCTATAGAGACTGAATAGACAAAAAACTTGCTAGAGAAAGGACTTAACTGGACTTATAACCCCAGGAAGAAGTAGGTAAATAAATAATTTACTTGGTGGTCATTCGTCAGATTCTTACTGTAGGCAGGGTACTGTGATGGGTTCTGGTCTGGGGGGTGGAGAAGAGTATGATCTAGATGTACATGTTATAGGTTTTGCCCTTTAAAAGGAGGCTGTCCAGGGATGCTGGGTGACTCAGTTGGTTAAATGTTTGGCTGTGGCTCAGTTCATGATCCCAGGGTCCTGGGATTGAATCCCACATCTGGCTCCTTGCTCAGCGGGGAATCTGTTTCTCCCTCTGCCTGCCACTCTCCCTGCTTGTGGTGGTTCTCTCTCTCTCTCTCTGACAAATAAATAAATAAAATCTTTTTTTTTTTTAAGGAGCCTGTCCTCTAGTTGACAAAAGAAAGTACATGGATTGCTAAGTAGAATGTGGTGCATAAGCATTGTTGGAAGTTTAATAAGGGATAGATTTTTATCAACTGGTATAGTTAAGGTTAATAAGCTTTTGTTGAAGAATGAGGGTTAACAGCTAAATTTTGGAAGATGAGTAATATCTGAATGGAGAGATGGGAGATGAAGTTTTAGATACTTAATGAAACAATTTCTTTATTCCTTAATTTTAAATTTAAACAAAACAGTATTTTTTAACTCTATTAATGGAATGTAGAAAACCTAGGTTTTTAGTCACAGCTTTGCCGCTAATAAACTATGTAATCTTGGACAGTCAAGACTTTAAGAGCAAGATCATAAAACTTTTTAGCCAGTTGTTTCTCTGTCTAGGTTAACTGTTCAGTGCTTTGATATCTTCAGCTATAAAATGGGAATAATTATAAAAAGGGAATAATAATTATTTCCTTAATTTCAGTGTTATTATGAAATGATATTCTGTTATATAAATTGGAAGTATCCTCAATTATTTTTCAAGTGACTGAACAGAGCTGGTGTAGTTAAGAGATATATTTTTAAAAACATGTTTTTATATCAAAATGTTTACTTATTATTTATAGATTGAAAACTGTAACTATGCAGTGGAACTTGGGAAGAATACAGCTAAATTCTCCTTGGTTGGCATTGCTGGGCAGGACCTAAATGAAGGGAATTCAACACTTACTCTGGCATTGGTATGGCAGTTGATGAGAAGGTAAAGGCTGATATGTTTACAGCAATACTATTTCCTTCAGCAAGTCATATGAACTAAATGTTCAGCAGTTTTTGAAAATAACAAATGGAAGAAATATACAATGTAAAATGTTTGTAAATGATTTACCATTGATAATATATTTTGTTGAAAAGTGGGTCAATGTGTAGAAACAATCACTTTTATTAATACCTCTTAAAAACTGCTTTGTAAGGAGTTGTTTTTGTAAAATACCATATGGTAGTTTTTGTTTTTGATTACTGAGCTTTGCAGCTTTGGACTGTGACTAAGTGCAAATACCTGACTAACATTAGAAATATTTATTAGAGCCTAAATATTTAAATATTTATCTAAATATTGATATAAATGATGTGAGAGCAAATTTCATCCCTTTTCTCTCCCCTTTCACTCTCAAATATACATCTTTTCTGTTACAGGTACACATTGAATGTATTATCAGATCTTGGAGAGGGTGAAAAAGTAAATGACGAAATTATTATTAAATGGGTCAATCAGACTCTTAAAAGTGCAAAAAAAAATACTTCTATCTCCAGCTTCAAGGTAATCAAAAGCTATTTAAAATTTTGTTTTTGTAAGAAATTAAGGTTAGGAAGGAATTTTTATTGGAAATTACACTGGTTTAGGTTCAGAGTTACATTAGCATTATATATCAGAAACACAATTTATGAACTTAGGCTTACTAGTTATTTGGCATCTGTAAAGCAAAAATATGGTTTGAATTCTTATATTTTTGATTGGTTATCCTATTGAGTGTAAATGCAGGTTAATATTATCAGACTCTGGTCATCTAATCTTAAAAAAGAAATAGAATAGAGCCAAAAAAAAAAAACCAATTGTCAAATGAAAATGAAAGATTAAAAAACAACAACATTGTTTATATAGGACCTATAATGTTTTGTACTCCCTAGCAGCAGTCTCAGAATTGTATTGACATCATTTCCAAGGCATAACAGAGCCAGCCAAAGCGATTCAAGTGGGAATTGAAAAAACTGGTAGGAAAAAAAAAATCTTGTCACCTGGCTTCATAATAGCACTTAACACTCACTTCCAGGCATTTGTGGATGATTCATAAAGCACTAAAAAATGTAATCTGTGCATACATACCCGCTAATTTTCATGCATTTCCATTGTGTTTCGCTTTTGCATGCAACGTGATGTTAACTAAAAATAAGCATGTCTGCCTGTACACATTAATTCAGTGAGACTTGTGTTTGTGATTTTTTTATGATATGTGAAAAATCAGCAATTTGGTAGTTTTGTTTTTAGTGAATAAGAGAGCAAACAAATGAAACCCTAAGCTCTCTTAAGAGTTATCTATCCATCTTTAGTTTTTTCTTTTGCCTTTGTTCTATATATTTAACAACATTTTAGAGCAGGAGGAATGCCAGAAATTGACAAATTCAACCTTTAATAAATATTGAGCCGCAAAGAAGTTTTAACAGGACAGATGGAATATAGCAGAGATGTTGCTTGGGTTCCAGTTCAAGTGTGTTTCTCTTTTTGCCACCTTGGAAGGAACTAATGACTTTGTTTTTATTGTTGCTTATAAAAAAAAATTAAGAATTTTCAGTCCATGATTTGTTTTAGACATAAAACACAAAAACATAAAACAGGAAAGGGGACATATGAAATTCTCTAACTGATAGTTACTCATTAAAACTGTTGTAATGGTGGGGCGCCTGGGTGGCTCAGTGGGTTAAAGCCTCTGCTTTCGTCTCAGGTCATGATCCCAGGGTCCTTGGGATCGAGCTCCGCCTCGGGCTCTCTGCATGGCAGGGAGCCTGCTTCCCTTCCTCTCTCTCTGCCTGACTCTCTGCCTGCTGGTGATCTCTGTCTGTCAAATAAATAAATAAAATCTTTAAAAAAAAAAACACAAAAAACTGTTGTAATGATATTTTATGCATTTGTACATTAGTTGATGAAAAATAGTAAGCATGTATATACTTAAATACAATGAGAAAATATTTACAAACAAATATTTTTGAGGCTCTTACTATTAAGTAACATTTATAGGTAAAGATATAGAGTATAAAAAATAACTTGGCCCTCATAGTGTTCATCATTTATTTGAAAGAACACAGTTTTCATAACTGGAATTTTTATAACAAGCTAGAAGAGGGTGCATCTTGAATAAAGGCAAGTCTGAGAAGGTTAGGAGAAATAGTTTGACTAGAGAGGATAGTTCCTAAGGGTGTAGTGCTAGATATAGTCTGGGTCAAGACTGTGGAGGAATCTCGCCTTAATAAAAGTTTATTGGGGCACCTAGGTGGCTCAGTGGGTTAAGCCTCTGCCTTCGGCTTGGGTCATGATCTCAGGGTACTGGGATTGAGCCCCACATTGGGCTCTCTGCTCAGTGGGGATCCTGCTTCCCCCCCCCCCGCCTGCTGCTCTGCCTGCTTGTGATCTCTTTCTCTGTCAAATAAAATCTTTAAAAACAAATAAAAGTTTATTGATATCAGAAGTAATGTAAAAAAGGTTACTATTTTAGGAATACACTTTTTTTTTTCTTTAAGACTGATTTATTTGAGAGGGAGAGAGCACAGCACACATGAATGTGGGCACGTGTGGGAGGGGGGCGGGAGAGAGGGAGAAAACCAGACTTCTCACTGAGATCATTGCTTTAACCAAAATCAAGAGTCAGATGCTTAACCGGCTGAATAACCTGGGCGTCCCTAGGAGTACCGTCTGAATGTGGTGAGCAGGATGGATTGGAGGAAAAAAGTATAAATTCAAGGACAGTGCCTAGGAAGCTGAGGCAGAACTCAAGGTGTGAAATGATAAGGATATGAATGGAGTTGGGGGTGGGTACTGGGAATGTTAAGAATGGATTGCTATTCCTTACACCACATTCAAAAATAGACTCCAAATGGATGAAAGACCTCAATGTAAGACAGGAATCCATCAAAATCCTTGAGAACACAGGCAGCAACCTCTTTGACCTCAGCCGCAGCAACTTCTTAGACACATTGCCAAAGGAAGGGAAGCAAAGGCAAAAATGAACTATTGGGACTCCATCAAGACCAAAAGCTTTTGCACAGCAAAGGAAACAGTAAAAAAACCCCAAAAGACAACTGCCAGAATGGGAGAAGATATTTGCAAATGACATATCAGATAAAGGGCTAGTATCCAAAATCTGTAAAGAACTTATCAAACTCAACACCGAAAGAACAAATAACCCAATCAAGAAATGGACAGAAGACGTGAACAGGCATTTCTGCAAAGAAGACATCCAAATGGCCAACAGACACATGAAAAAGTGCTCAACATCACTTGGCAACAGGGAAATACAAATCAAAACCACAATGAGATACCACGTCACACTGGTCAGAATGGCTCAAACTTATAAATCAGGAAATGACAGGCGTTGGCGAGGATGCGGAGAAAGGGGAACCCTCCTACACTGTTGGTGGGAATGCAAGCTGGTGCAGCCACTCTGGAAAACAGTATGGAGGTTCCTCAAAAAATTGAAAATAGAGCTACTCTATGACCCAGCAATCGCATTACTGGGTATTTACCCCAAAGATACAAATGTAGTGATCCGAAGGGGCACGTGCACCCAGATGTTTATAGTAGCAATGTCCACCATAGCCAAACTATGGAGAGAGCTTAGATGTCCCATCAACAGATGAATGGATAAAGAAGATGTGGGATGGATGGATATATATATATATATATATATATATATATATATGTATATATATATATATACACACACCTATGTATGTATATATATATATATATACACACACACACATTTATATATATATTATGCAGCCATCAAAAAACCTGAAATCTTGCCATTTGCAATGATGTGTATGGAACTAGAGGCTATTATGCTAAATGAAATAATCAATCAGAGACAATTATCATATGATCTCACTGATTTGAGGATTTTGAGAAACAAGACAGAGGATCATAGGGGAAGGGAGGGAAAAATGAAACAAGATGAAACCAGAGAGGGAGACAAACCATAAGAGACTTTAATATCAGGAAACAAACTGAGGGTTCCTGGAGGGGAGAGGGTAAGAGAGATGGGGCAGCTGGGGGATGGACATTGGGGAGGGTATGTGCTACAGTGAGTGCTGTGAATTGTGTACGACTGATGAATCACAGACCTGTAACCCTGAAACAATACATTAAATGTTAATTTAAAAAAGGAATGGATAACTATTTTCTATTGCAAAAGAACAAATAGGATTTGGCTTCTTGATTTAGGGAAGCACAGGAGAAAGAGGAATTAAAACTTTTTAGGCCTCGGTAATTGGAAAACAGATAACACTAACAAATGGGAATGTCAGGAGGTGCATTTGCTTTCTGGAAAAGGTGAGGAATTCAGTTTTAAGCTTGTTCGGTAATGTTCAGGAAGTGAGTTGGATGAAAGGAAATATTAAACTGGGAATACAGACTTGATCAGTTGAATAGAAGAGGTAGTTGATAGTAAGAGTATACAAACTCTTGGGTGCCTGGGTGGCTCAGTGGGTTAAGCCGCTGCCTTCGGCTCAGGTCATGATCTCAGGGTCCTGGGATCAAGTCCCGCGTCGGGCTCTCTGCTTAGCGGGGAGCCTGTTTCCTCCTCTCTCTCTCTGCCTGCCTCTCTGCCTACTTGTGATCTCTGTCAAATAAATAAATAAAATCTTTAAAAAAAAAAAGAGTATACAAACTCTTTAAGGGAGAGAGCTCACAGAGAAAAGCAGACTTGAGAGTTTTACTTAGAACAGAGGTAGCAGAAATGAAATGCAGAAGTGCTTGGCATTTATTTAGTAGATGCTTAGTAATAAAATCTGTAAAGAGACTAAATTAAGAAATGTGGCAGCAAATGCTAAAAAATAGTTGGGGTGAGGAGGCTTTTATTCCACCTGTAGAAGGCATTATATTTGAAGGCTATAATAAATGGTACTAGTAAGAATCTCTTAATCACAATCAAGGCAGTGCTATACTGAGAAATTTTAGAAAAGACAAATTTACCCTTTTTAGTTGCAAAGTAATTTTCCCTCAAGATAAGGAAGTGTATGAGCACTGAGTAATATATGAAATTGTTGAATCACTATATTGTACACCTGAAACTTTGTGTTAACAACACTGAAATTAAAAGAAAGAAGTGGTATATCAGCCATAACAATAATCATAATTATCCTTTATTGAGTTCTGTGTGCCACCATGTAAGCACTTTATGTTTAATTCTCAGTAAGTCTATAAGCAAAAAGGAGAGCATTAGAAAAGTTAAACAACTTGTCCACTGTCACACAACTAAGTATTGAGCCCAATAGCTGGATTTCACATCGAGATCTAACTGCAGGTTGAAAGCCAAGCTGTAGTTGTATGACCCTGGATTTGACTTTATTAGTTGTGGGAAGTACTGCTCATTCATCTCATAAATATTCAAAGCCTTCCCTGTATCAGATTATTTGCATCACTGTGGCTCCATAATGTCCTCAGAGTGCTCACTGTTCAGGAAAGGAAGCAAATAAGAAAACAGGAATCACTGTCTGGGGTGTAGCATACTATAAAACTTGGCTAAGGGGAGTAGGAAGCACATGAGAAAGGTGTGTTTTATAGAAACCTCAGCAGTTTTATAGTAATAACTGGACTACATCTCTTGATGAATAAAATTGAATTTACTCCTGGCTCATCACTCAGTATCTGTGTGACCTTGGGCAAGTTATTAATTTCTCTATGCCTCAGTTTCCCCATATTAAAAATGGAGATATTAATAATATCTATCATATGAGTTTGTTATCAAACTAAATAAGTTAACAAATGTAAAGAGCTCAGTAGTACCTAATATGTCTGAAGGGCTCAGTACAAGGGGCTTACTGCACTACTGGAATGGCGGTATATAAAGGGCATCAAATTGGAGAGGTTCCTTTTGAACTTTTTAGAGAACTCTTGCTGCCACATCACTGTGTTTCCACTTCTATTTAAAAAAAAAAAGATTTATTTATTTATTTGACACAGAGAGAGAGAGAGAGAGAGAGAGAGAGAGAGAGAGACCACAAGCAGAGGGAGAAGCACAATCCCCACTGATCAGGGAGCCCAGTGCGGAACTCGATCCCAGGACTCTGGGATCATGACCTGAGCTGAAGGCAGCCACTTAATCGACTGAGTCACTCAGGCGTCGCTCCACTTCTGTTTTCAATAATGACACAAAGAACAATGGCATGGAATGTTCTAATAATAATGTGTCTCAAATTAAGAGAAAGGGATGGTATAATTCATTTTCTTGAAAATCAAAAAGCCAAACTCTAGGCTAATTGTCTTTGAGAGTCTCGACATTGTTTTTCTTTAAGTAATTTCTTTATAATTAACTTAAGGAAAGTGAAAGGAAAGATGATGAAAATGTATTTACATACTAAACTGATGGTTTTACTGTAAGTCCTACCCCTTTGTCAAAAGAAAAATGTCTTACTGATAATATACAAATCAGGAGTTGGAAGATAGGCCTGTTTTCTTGGAAATAGTAAGATAAGGGATCCAATATAGCCTTTGAAACTTAAATCTTTCATTCAACTCAGTAAAAGTTTTTCCCAAGGTAAGTCATAAGGAAATAGGTGAAAACATCATTCTTTCCTACATCTAGGTGAAGAAATATTTAAAATACCACAAAAGAGCATAAATTTTTGGTTATAAGAACTAAGGACCTTATATATAACATGGTGACTTCAGTTAACACTATATAAATAAATTTGCTAGAACAGAACTTAAATGTTTATATATATATATATGTAGGTGATGGATGTGTTAATTAGAGAGTAATTCTTTCACAACATATAAATATATCACATATTCAAGATGTACACTGTAAATGTCTTACAACTTAATTTGTCAATTATAATTCAATAAAGGTGAAAAAACAAATGAACAAAATAATTTTCCTGAATCTTAAAAAAAAACCGCACAAATATGTAAATAAGTAATCAGATTATTGCACAATTAAGCCACTTGTATGTTTCTGAATCATCATAGAAAATTGAAAAGTACATAGAAATTTTAAATTTGTTATAGAATGGCATGAATGCTGTTTTTTTTTTAAAGATTTTATTTATTTATTTGACAGAGAGAGAGAGATCACAAGTAGGCAGAGCAGCAGGCAGAGAGAGAGAGGGAAGCAGGCTCCCCACTGAGCAGAGAGCCCAATGCTGGGCTCAATCCCGGACCCCGAGATTATGACCTGAGCTGAAGGCAGAGGCCTAACCCACTGAGCCACCCAGGCACCCCATGAATGCTGTTTTTTTAGGAAGAATAGCAGTGTACATTAGAGGCATTTAGGAAGCTTATTAAAGATGTAGATTTCTAGCCCTATCCACAATAACCGGACTTACTAATTTATAGGGATAAATTTATGCTTTTAACAAATATGTCAGATGATTTTCATGTAGGTGGTCTACAGACTACACCACATTGAGAAAACAAATACCAGAATTTTTCAGAAATAAGGAAGATGCCCCCCAAAACTAGATCCAGATTACCTGCATCAGAAAGACTTAAGGACCCTAGTTATTTTTAATCCTCTATTTCTACTTCTCTCCAAAAATCTGTTTCATAAAATGAACATTTCTGAAAGTAAAGAATATATATTTTTGTACAATTAATAAATGTAGTGGCTTACAGATCATGGCCCAAAAAGGTAGACTGTTACTGTTCTTCACATAGCTTCAAATTGTTTTTTCAAAATTTTATTAATTTGGCTAGGAACTGTAGTAGATGCTTTCCCTTACACTAATATTCCCAAGAATCCTGTGACATTCTCATGGTAGTGATTAGGAAAGGGTGCTTGCTTTTGGTTTCACGTAACAGAAACCTAATTTAAAGTGGTTTAAACCAAAAGGAAAGGTACAGAATGGCAGAAATCAGAGGTAGAGTAGATTTCAGGGTTGGTTGAACCAGTAATTGAAGAATGTCATTCAGGACTGAGGTTTTTTTTAATCCATCTCTGGTTTGCCATTTACAGTGCCAACTTCACTCTATAGTTGGTTTTCCTCTTAGGATAGCTGCTGGTTGGGACAAAGGTTTCATCCTCTCATTCCCATACAGGAGGATGGTTGCTGGTCTTCCATAGCTCTCCCAGAAAAATAACAAGAGCCTCACATTAAATCAAATTGGGCCCAAATTAAATCACTGTGGTAATCAGATGGGATTACTCTCTTTGGTTGAGACTAGTGTTTTTGTTCATTGAAGGAGTCTTTTTAGAGGTTTTCTTCTTAAAAGCCCCTCCCTCTGAAATGTTAATGCCATGGATATTACTGTATGTTTATGTACTGCAGGCTTTATACATAAAAAAGAATAAGTTTATCACTTACCCCTAGAATTCATGGCCTAGACTAATTCAGGATCACCCCTGGAGCTGTCAATGGGGTCAGCTTTCCCTGTAGCACATGCCTGTGTGAGGGAGATGTGGATACAGAGAAAAATGTGGGTTCTGTTAGGATGAAGAAAGTAGTAAGGAAAGAGTAGATCCTGGGTGCACAAGAAGTAGTGGCCACTATCTAAGCTGAGAGACAGAATAAATGATTTTTTTTCCCAAGTACTAGTAAGTGGTAAAACAATTCAGACCAGGATTTCTGGATTTAACTGCAGTGCTCTATCCACTAGAATTTGGTTGTTCATTTTTAGATCAGCTTGGGGGTGACTTCAAACGTGGAGAGAATCTTGGCATTATAGTCAGACAGTTATGGGTTCAGTCACTGGTTTTGTACTTACTGGTTGTAGGAGCAAGTCACTTGAGCTCTATGAACTTCATGTTCTTCCCCTTTGAAAGAGAGATTATAATTTCTTTATTACAAGGTTGTTAGGAGACTTAAGCTGGACATGTAATGCAACAAGAATAATGCCTTTGTAAATGTTAGTTCCTTTCCCCTAATATTTTCATTTTTCTCTCTAAAACATTTTAAGTGAAGGCTTAGGAGTTCATGGTCTAAGAAATATATTACTAGAATTTACAAAACTAGTAATTTAAAGTTCATCTCCTATTCCCTTTCAAAAGTTATGTTTTACAGAATGGATATTGTAGTTAGCATACTTTAGGAATTGTCACATCTGCAAGCCCTGTTTGGGTATGGTGACAGCTCCGCACTGTAAGGTCTGTAAAGATTGAAGGAAAACCTTATTTTAAGTGGTTTGTGATGTGCGCTGGTTGCAGAAGAGCTGAAAGTTCAGTACAAAGAAAATTTATAAGCTGCTTTCAGGTATATGGTGATGACCCAATTTGCCATTTATGAAAATTAAAAGTACAATGTTTATGAATGTTCCATTCCTTATTTTCTAGGACAAATCTATTAGCACCAGTTTACCTGTCCTAGACTTAATAGATGCCATTGCACCAAATGCAGTTCGTCAGGAAATGATCAAGAGAGAAAACTTATCTGAGGAAGACAAGTTGAACAATGCTAAGTAAGCTTTTTGTGGTTTGCTCTTTAATTTCCTAAGTCTTTACAGGTAACATTACCATGTCTTTAACATTTTTAAGTACAACTTACATGGGGACTATGATTTAAAGACTTTCAAACTTAACTTTCTTATAAAGCTAATCTAATCAAAATATTTCATTCTTAACATATATTAAGTGGAAACACAGCAGATAACAACTGATAAGATATTTTTCTTGTCTTTTCAAGATACGCCATTTCAGTTGCTCGAAAGATCGGTGCCCGGATATATGCCTTACCTGATGACCTTGTAGAAGTGAAACCAAAGATGGTTATGACTGTGTTTGCATGCTTAATGGGAAAAGGACTGAACAGAATAAAATAATAAAATATTTAATATGATTTTCTGCCACATTAAACACACTGAATGTCTCACAGTTTACAGAATTCTGAAATGTAGTGGGATTTTGATTATTTGTATGCTTAAACTAGTTGTATAATTCATTAATGAATTCAATATCTTGTTCATACTAGTCAGAATCTGTCAACATTTTTGGATATGCAGTTAATTTACCAGTCAATACCGATAATATGCTCATTATTAAGCTGATATTTCATAATTAAATTATTTTCATTTTCTGAAAGTCTTATTAAAACAAGACTAATTTATCTTTTTCATGGTTCAAAAAAGATCAATGTAAACATTTTTTTTTGCATGTCCTGCTGTGCTTTGATTTGTGTGTGTGTATGTGTTAATTTTGATCATAAATGTATTCAAAGTCATTATCCAGGTTCTTTTATTTTTTCCTCCAACTATGTGAACTTTACTTTTCTGTAAATTTCTATATTGTCTCAAGTTTTTAAGTGACAAGTATTGTTCATTAACATTAAACTTTTTCATATATGAGAACTAAAAGTCTTGAATAAACACCAAAATACATTCTCTTATATAAGGAGCAGGAGCTTTTTACTTAAAACTTAATTTTAACTGTAGTTATATTTTATGTATGCTAGTTTGTAATACAGCTTTAACTATGACATGCAGCATATATGTTGGCAGGCTGTTATTAGAGAAATATGTATGTGTGTGTGTATGTGTATATATATATATATATATATATATATATATATTTGCATCTGAATTACCCAGGTTTTCTTAAATGGTATGTATAACTGGTCAGTCAGGCAACCATTAAATGTTTATTGTGGTCCCACTACATGTGTAACAACTTTTCAGTTTGTGGGTATTTGGTACATGAAGATTTATTTTAGAAAATAATTCATTTTGGATGTGTCTGTAGCTACTTTTCAACTGACTTCTTCCACATAATTATAACAAAGCATTGACTATAGCATCTCAAGACACGTTGACACTATACTGTTAGTTTCATATTACACATGTTAATTTTGATTATACTGAAGCTCTGATTTAGAATATGCCCACTGAATATCTTTAGCAGAAAATAACACAAAGCTAATATTCAACATAGAATATTTTCATGTTTTTTTCACAGCCTCCTACAAATTGGCAGTGTTTGGTTTATGCTTGTGTAACTTGAGAATAGCTAACCTTCAGACCTATTTTTGTGTGAATTTCTCAGTAGACAGATTCTGCTGCTAAAAAATGAATTCAGAAATCTGTTTCCTCCATCTTCCACTGTGAGTGAGAGTAAGCAATACTGCTATCAACAAAAATGCTGTCACGTTATCTCCATGTGAATGAGTAGTTTAAACTCCCCTTCTACCATTGATTAAAGCAGGTTGGTAAGAGTGAGACTACTCATGTGTTTTGAATTTTTTAAATGAAATCATCAATAGGTGGAACTTTGAAATATATTCTTCTACAAAAGTGATTTCCTTTCCTTTTATATTTTGATGATTGTTTTCTTACATGAAAATTAAGATGTTTTTGCTCTAAGAGATTAATGTTTCCCTTTTTGATTTTTTTCACCATTATACTTACTAAGTTATCCGATTTACATGAAATTTGGCACTTGAGGGTGTTCTTTTTCTCACAAAAATATATTTAATAAAAACTCTATGTATGTATAAATGTGTCAGTGTTCATTTCATTTAAAGAATATACAGACTTGAAAATCTGTCATAAGTTTATTTCCAGATAAAATAATTTTGTTTTAGGGACGCCTGGATGGCTCAGTTGGTTAAGCAGCTGCCTTTGGCTCAGGTCATGATTCCACCATCCTGGGTTCGAGTCCCACATCGGGCTCCTTGCTCGGCAGGGAGCCTGCTTCTCCCTCTGCCTCTGCCTGCCTCTCTGTCTGCCTGTGCTTGTGCTCTCTCTAACTAATAAATAAATAAAATCTTAAAAAAATAATAATAATTTTGTTTTAATTAGTAAAACAAAAAAATTAGGTTATTTTTTGGAGAGCGAAGGTGGTTCTATGGTTCTTTAATATGAAGAATTTTAGTGAAGACCAACTGCATTATTACTACGATTTAGTTTGTACTGAAATAATTTGAGGGAATCAGCTGATTAACATAAATTTGTTGTGATTCAGGTATGATACTAGAAACATGGGGATTCGGTTGAGAAAAATATAGACAGAGTTCTCTGACTTCATGAATGTTATATACTAGGAGAGAGATATAATAAATAGGAATTTTAGATAGTGATAAAATGCAGTAGGGGAAATAAGATGGTGATGTAATAGAGACTGACTTGGGAATTGGGGTGAAGATTTTAGTTTGGGTGCTCAGGAATAGTCTTTCTAAAGATGAGATATTTAGACTGGAATATGAATGATGGGGAGATAGGTGATAAACATTCAGCAGAGGGACCAAAGTCTCTGAAGCAGGAATGACCTCACATACATTTCAGTAAAAGAAACAGGCAAATGTGGCCCAAGAGTAGTGAGGGAGAGGCATAGTAAGGGAGAGGCATAGAGTTTGTGGAGATATAGACAGGATCTCTTCTACACTTTTTTTTTTTTTTTTAGGTAGGTTCTATACCCAATGTGGGACGAGAGTTACATGCTCTGTCGACTGAGCCAGCCAGACGTTCCTATTCTTTTTTGGGTGGGGGGGATCTGTTCTATTTTTAAGACTAGATCAGAATCTGGATTTTTATCTTCTCTGACTGAAGTTGATGGCTCTTCTCTTTTGCACAGGTTAGTGAGTTGTTTTGAGTAATGTGCTCCTTCTGAATCATGCACTGCCATTGTTCCTCATGATTCTATCATCTTACTATCACAGATGTACAATAAACCCATTACAGAGGGGATGCTAAAATACCACAATTTATGCTGGATAAAACATGTACCAGGCAAGGCAGGAGAGAATATGCTACATCTGAGATGTTTCAAAAAAACTAAAGAACTGGATGCAGTTGCAACACTGGCTTATTCTGAAATAGGGAAGGAGGTTCCCTAATAATTTTGCCTCCCAGGATTATCTACTAAATGAAGTAGGTTGGAATTCCCCTGAATATAAGAAATTATTCCAGCCCCTGTGGGACTCATTACGGATGAGAAATCATGAACTCAGAAGCTTGAAAAGACTTCAGGTTAAAGTTTTTATATTTGGAGCTATCTGAATTTTTACCCTTCAGTACTCTGGAACTTTTGGATGGGTCAGCATTAGAGTTGTCCTACTGAATAAAAAATTTACTGGACTGTGAAAAGTGTAAGTAAGCACACATACAAACCCATAAATGCCCCTCTATTTTCATTGGCTACAAATTAACAATGAACAATTTTGACATTCCACCAAATATTCCAAGTTTGCCAGTATGCAAACCTGGAAACAGTATAGAATGGGGAAGACTTATGATGTATTAGAGATAAGAAAAAGCTAAAATGATTCGGTAGATAATTGACTATTGTGAAGTAACTACATGACGATATTTGGAAAGGTGGGCAATCTTGCCATCTACCTAAGGCCTCCTATTAGAAAAGATCTAAAGAGGGCCTTGAATGGTGAGAAAGATATATTTGGGAAATTTGGGAGTCAGTGATGGTAAGAACAGAGATGGAATATATCAACCTGAATAGGAAGTATTTCCCTCAACTATAAGATATTCTGACACAAATTTATGTATTCCCTTTAAAAACCTAAGTACTGGGGGCACAATTTTGATTTTTCTATAGTTCTGAAAAGCAGTAAGAATTATTCAAGATAGGAGTTGCAGTTTTATCCCTAGCTTTGAAAGGTGCAAGAATCTGCTTTAAAAAAAAATATTCAAGAAAGTAGTACTTACTGTACTACTGAAAAAAGCTAACTGAAGCTTTTTGCCTAACACACATCTCTTAAAATCAAATTTATAAAAATGAGGAAACCACTGGAATGGAGGTAGAATAGATGCTAAAAACGTGCTTATCCAATGGTTACATATCGGTACACTTGAATTACATGAGAACAAATGTATGACATCGAGAACGTTATGCCAATTTGATATCACAAACAAGCTGTTGAAAAAATTGTCTAGAAGTGAATATAGCTAGGCCAAATACACATGCGTGCAAGCACCAGTCTAGCGGTGTAACCAGGGTCCTCTCCTTTCTGCTTTAGGCAGAGGACAAAAACACGAAATAATTAGACAATTCCACATAAGTCGTCAAAGCTTCAATAACCATACCGCTGCATATTTACATGCATCAGGAAACCGCAGGGAAATTACCTCAACAACCCAGATGTGCAGAGGACGCACTGGGCTGTTCACTTAGCCCTCAGCAGTAACTTGAAGCCTTTCGAGGCAGTAGCGGGTTGGCGAGGACCGGGGGCGTGGCGCGCGCAGACCCCGCCCCCACAACGGCCCCCACCAGCGAGACCGCCCCTCTGTCGTCGCTGTAGCAGAGCGGAAGATGACGTGAGGAGAGTCGCGAACATCACCCGGCGCAGCTGGGTCGGCGGTTCCCACAGCCCCGGGAGTCCGACGTGCGCAGAATCGCTCTCGGAGCTCCTTTCCCACAGATCTCTCATCCTCCTCCCGGGCCGGGCCGCCCCCAGCGCGGCCCCCGCGGCTCCTGGCACGGCCCCGCGCTCGGCTGCTGCCCTGGCGCGCGCCACTCTGTCGTCCCCGGAGGGGCGCGGACCGGCTCGGCCCGGGCGCCGGCGGCTGGGGAGGGGGCGCTGGCCCCGGGGCCGCGCATGCGCCGCCACCAGTCTGGGGCTGTCAGTGGAGGGCGAGTGCTGGCTCCGAGGCGAGGCAACGCCCTTCGGGGCCAACGGGCCGCGAGCTGAGGCGGCCGTGGGAACGACTCATCCCTTTTCCAGCCCTGGGGCGGGGCTGGGGTCGGGGTCGGGGCTGGTGGGGGCCCCGCCCCCGTCTCCCGGCCTGCCCCCTTCATGGGCCGAGATGATGGCGGCCCTGTACCCGAGCACGGATCTCTCGGGCGCCTCCTCCTCCTCACTACCTTCTTCCCCATCCTCCTCTTCGTCGCCGAACGAGGTGATGGCGCTGAAGGATGTGCGGGAGGTGAAGGAGGAGAACACCCTGAATGAGAAGCTTTTCTTGCTGGCGTGCGACAAGGGTGAGAGCTAGGCCCCTTTCCCCACTTCTGGGCGCCCCTGCCCTCCACACCCTTCACCCTTTCCCCAAGCTTCACCTTGAGGCACTCTTTCCTCGCGCGCGGAGCGTCTGTACCCGCCTCGCTCGCTGTCTCTCCCGGGCCGCCCGGCACCGCCTCTGCCCTGTGAGTGTGGAGCTGGCGGGCGGGAGCAGTCGGGGCGGGGGGGG
>ML104086.1:7280-57181 GCA_003697995.1 Taxidea taxus jeffersonii
CCGGCGACCCCCGACCCCGCCCTCCGCCGCGAGCCCCGGCCCCGCCCCCCTGTGCGACCCCCCTCCGACCCCGCCCTCCGCCGCGAGCCCGGGGCGCGCGCTGGGCCCGGAGCCCCGAGCTCGCCCTCGTCGGCGACCCCCGCCGCCCGCCCCGCCCGCACCCTGAGCCCCCGCGCGGCGCGCTCCCGCCCCTTCCCTCCTCCGCGCCCGGTACCCCGCGTGGACGGCGTCGTCACGGTGCCCCCCGCGGCCCTTCTGGCGGCCCCGAGCTTGACCTCTCCGGGGACCCGTGGCCCGGCCCTTCTCGGGGCCCGCACCCCTCCCGTGTGGTGGCCTCTTCCTCCGGGGCCCCAGCCCCTTCCTTTCCGGCGCCGCCTGACCCGCGCCCGCGGCGACTCCTGCCCTTTCCTCCTGCCCGGGCTCGGCCGCGCTCCGGGAGGGGCAGAGTCTGGTCCCCGCGGCTTTGGCGTGGGGACCGGCCGGCTCTGGGCCGCGTCCGCAGAGCCTTGTGCCTGCGTGGGAGCCCCGAGGTCGGGGGGCCGCAGGGATGCGGAGGGCAGCCTGGGGGTGCGTGCGACGGTGAGGCCAGCCTCCCTGCCCCCATCCCCGGGCTGCGAGGCCGCTGGGTCTGGACTCAGGGAGCAGGGGTGTGGACCGCGGGCAGGACGCAGAGCGTTCCTAGTGGCCTGGGAAGGAAGAAAGTCTGTCGAAAGTGTGTCAGGCGCTCCGCCGGCTTCTGCTTCCCAGAGTGGACTGAGTCCGCCTGCTCTGAATGTCCTTCCTGCCTGTCCACCGCCGGCCGGGCTCGGTGGGTGCCGTGTGTTTGCCGGCCGGCCCGGAGGGTGTCCCCCGGGAGCTGGCCGCGGTGAAGACTGCGGCGGTTTCGGGGTGGGATTTCCTGGAATGGCGTGGGGGCTGGCATTGGAGGCCTCGAGCTCCTGCCCGGCGTGCTGGGTCTTCCCTGTCCACACCTGGGAAAACCTGGAGGCGGGTGGGGCCGCACACCCCCCGGGAAAGAAAGATGGCCACCTGTCAGAAGCATGATACCCCAGAGACCGTCTGAGGGCCCCTTGGTTGGGATGGGAGGCCTGGCCCTTCTCCAGGCCGGCGGTGGAGGGCTCCACCTGACCCTGCACTTCCCGCCCGCCTGGCTGTGGGGGGCGCTTGTGAGCAGGGCGGCTGAGTGTCCCCCTCTTTGAGGCTGAGACCCTGGGCCCGTTGGCCAGGCTGTCTGGTTTTTCTCTTCCCAAGCCCCCTGCGTTTCCCCAGGGGAGGCCCAGAGGTGGGTGCTGGCCGCTCAGAGGTTTCTGCTCTGGACCACAGTCCCCCAGGACATCCACCTGTGGAGTCCTCAGAGGGACCCCGGACCATGAAATCTGGGCCCTGGGTGGGCGGGCCAGGGAAGGCAGGACAAGCGAGTGGCCCCAGGGCCCCGCATGGTGGGGAAGAAGCCGCCAGGCACCCAGCAGACCCCCGAGGAGCCCCGTAAGTGCAGGGCACCGCCGTGGGACAGGCTGCCGTGGGGGGTAGGGGGAGGCATGCTGGGGATTTCAGAGGGCGGGAGGGCGCTTTTGTTGAACTCTGAGGATCTGAGCAGACATCTGTCCACACCTGCCCCAGCCAGCACCTGCCTGGTGTGCATGTGTGTGTGTGTGTTGTGGGGACATCTGTGTTCTGGCAGAGGGCTGGGGGACCAGATTTCCAGGAGAGCCTGTCCTGCAGAAGAGGTAGTGCCTTCAAAGCCTGGGCCGGGGTGGAGCCGTGTGCCGTGTGCCGAGTGCAGGCAGACAGCCCAGGGCCGGCGCCCTCCAGCTGCGTGACCTTGGTTCAGTCACTGCCCAGGCCTGGGGGGACACCAAGGCCGGCTCCCCATTCCCTGCGGGCATGGCCTCCACTGGGGCAAGACCAGCTCGGGCTGGCCCAGCTTAGTTCTAGCAAAGTGTCAAGAGGCCCCTCCAGCAAGGGCCAGGCCGGAAACGCTGACCGAGCAAGCTCGGCTGGGAATAAAGAGGCAACTGTGTCCAGTCCCCAGAGGCCGCCTCCCTCCCAGGATGGCCTCCTCTGGATAAGAGGCCTTTAGGGCGGCAGGGCGGGGGTGGGGATCTGCTTGCGGTCCAGTGCTGGTGGCGGGGGCGGACGTCACCTAAATGTGTGAACACCGTGGGGCTGAGTGTGGAGTGGGGAGGCGGTCCCAGGGTGTCCGTGTGTGGACATGCGTGTGCAAGCGCACGTGTGCACGCACATGTGCACCCACTCGGGCAGGCATCCCCGTGAGTGTGGCGGGCGCGTGGCACATGGACATGCGTGTGCACGTCTGCCTGCTCTCGCCTGCGTGCGCCGTGTTGTGCTCTCCTGTGCTGCGTGCCTTTGTGCGCACATGTGTGCACACGAGAGTGGAACTTGTCACGCGCAGGCTCGGAGTGTCTCAGCCACTGTTCCCGCAGCCAGGGCCTGTGTGCTGGATCGGCAGGGAGGGCTGGGCACAGCAGAGCCCCAGGGAGCCAGACAGTGGGGTCACCCGGATCGCCCTGGCCCGGCTGTGGCCTGCCCTGTTCTGCCCAGACCTGCGGGCAGCCGCGAGTCCTCCCCCCAGCGGACCCCAGTCCCGTCCCTTGGAACGGTCCTCCCCCACTCCTGCTGTGCAGACTTCCTTCATCTTCTTGCCCTTGGTGGCAGCAGGCCCTCAAGGCCCCTGCTTCCCTTGCTGCTAGGCGGGTGACGCGGGGGAGGGTGGAGACTGCGATTTCTGGTGCTCAGGCCCCATCACAGCTTGCCAGGCCCCCAGGGGAGGCAGAGATAAGACTGGTCATTTCCTTACAGACCTCAAAACTCGGCAAGTAGGGAGGGGACCAGACACAGGAGGCCCCACGGCGTGTGAGTCCGCGTGTGTGACACGTCCAGACCAGGCTCCTCCACTGGCGGGGAGGGGGCTCGCGCAGGGCCGGGAGCAGGGGCAGCGGCGGCTGGTGGGGCCGGTGGAATGTTGTGGCGCACGGAGTCGACGGTTGCACAACTCTCTGAGTGTTCCAAGAACTACAGAGTCGTGTACCTAAACCTGTGACGTGTGTGGCTTGTGAATCGTGCCTTCCCCAAAACAAGAGAGCGCTTTTAAAAAGGGGCAGGGCCTGTCCTTGCGGCTCAGACGCCTGCGTTCTGCCGTGAGCCTGGGCCCCTGCTGCCCCGTCATCCAGGCACTGGTCGGCTGTCGGCGTCTTCTGGCCTCCGCGGGACAGAGGACATGCCATCCCCCACGTGTGGCGGCAGGGCGCCCCTCACCAAACTCCAGCTCTGTCCCGAACACCGCCACGGGTGGACGTGGAGGGAGGCCTGTGAGACGTAGTCCTGGGGGCTTTTTGACATCTGGTGTCAGGGTGCCTCGGGTTGGCCCTGATCGCCTGAGGACCCCCCTCACCCCACGAGGCCAGGTGACTGCGGGAGAGCAGTGATGCCAGACGGTCCCACCTGAACTCATCCGTTCGCTGCAGGCCCTCCTCGGGCAGCTGCCGGGGTGCCCACGCGTGCTGTCCACGCGTGCTGGGTGGGCACGAGGCGGAGGGAAGCGGCGAGGCGCCCGTCAGGAAGGGGCACTGACGGGGCCCCTGCTGTGTGGTGGGGCAAGCGTAGGGCCTCGGAGTGTCCCTGGGCGCTTGGGCCGTGTCTCTGCGTCTCAGGTACCCGCTCCTGCGGCTCCTGCCCCTGGAGCCCCGCAGGAGGGGAGCCCCCACCGTCCACGGGGAAGGGCCCGGTCACCCGCCGGCCCTCGGGGCACACAGTTCCCGAGGTTCCCGTGCCTCCCATAATGGGCTCCGTGGGCTGCCGGCTGCCACAGATGCTGTGTGCTCCTTGAGGGCGGCTCTGAGCCGGCGCCCAGACACCCCGTCCAGGTTGGCCTCTGTCACCTTAGGAACAAATTCCCGAGTGAAACTGAAAGAGGCCTTCCTTGCCCTCGCTCCGAGGTCTGCTGTGTTTCTGGAGCCGCGTGTGCCGTGCTCTGGAAGGCAGGTTAGCTGTTCCCTTGGAGTCCAGGCCCAGAGGGTCGGAGGCTGCTGACATAGGGTGCTGGGACCGCAGGAGGAAGGGCTGGGTCTGGCTGCAGGGCTGCGGCGGGCGGTAAACTTTTATGGCCCTGACTCACCAGGTGGGGCCACCATCCCTGTCCCCCGGATGGCCCAGGGGTGCCGGGAGTGGCCGGTGTCCTGCCCCCAACCTGCAGCCAGAGTCCGGCCAGCAGAGCCGGCATCTTCCTCGGCACGTGGGGCAGACTGAGGGAGGCTGCCCTGGCCCGGCCCTGGCCCCGCGCGTGCCCGCGTCAGCTGTGGAGCTGGGAAGGTGGGCTCGTTGGCCGGCTCAGACCCTCGTCTCCCCTGCTGGGGCTCCCCGGGCATCCGGATCTGTCTGTGGCTGGGTTTGCACAGGGGCTGCACGGGACACGGTGCTCACTGGGACGGCTCCGGTGTCTGGAATGTCCTCCTTGGCCACTCGGCCTGTGCGGAGTGGGCGCGGAGGACCCCCTCCCTCCCTGCCTGGTCCCAGTGAGGTTCTGAGCTTGGCGCTCGCCGCAGCACGGGCCGTCGGAGCCTCTCCCCGCGTCATTCGGGCAAGCATGAGGCAGCCAGGGCGTTTTCAACAGAATCCAGCCGTCCAGGAGCTCCCGCTGTTTTGAGGCTGGTTGTGGCTAGGGGCTCTCAGGATCAGCCGTGGGAAGGGCTCTAGGTTGTCACGGGCCGGTGGGTGGGCGTTCTAGGTTGTCCAGGGCGGGCACTGTGAAACCTGGAGGAAGGCGCAACGTACAGGGAGGGTATGGGTGTGATGGCTGGATTGCCACCTTGGAGAAGTCAGGGCTGGCACCCCCAAACCTTGGGCTGCCACTTCTCTTGGAGGACCAGCCCATTTGGACGCCCTGGGCCGCATTCCTGCATAGTCGAGGCTGTGTTGCCCCAGCTGGGCCCCTCCCCACCGCTCTGAGGCCTTGGGGAAGCTCCCCTGAGAAGGGCTTGCAGGGCGCTTCTGTTCCCCCGACCCTGTTAGTGTGGGGGAGGCAGGGGCGGCCTCGCTGCCCGCTCGTCCGCTTACGAGCTGTGTGCCGAGTTCTAGGCTCAGTGATGGTCCCAGAGAGCAGGCCCCTCGAGGCCCCTGAGACGGGGGTGACCCCAGATGCCCCCCGGGCCCCAGTGTCCTCACGGGGCCCTCAGAAGCAGGGAACTTTCTCCACTGGAGGCCAAAGGGGAGTGAGAGACTTGGAGCCTGAGTGGGCCTCCGTGTCGGCGGCTGGTGACAGGGACACGGGCCTCCTGTCCTGCTGACGGCTGCGTGGGCTTGCAGGAGAGTCTCTGCAGAGCACCCAGTGTGAAGCCCAGGCCCCGTGAGGCCCAGGGCGAGGGCGGTGAGCCAGCCTGGACCCCTGTCCTGCGGGACGTGAGGCAGTCGCGGGCTGCTCAGGCAGGGCCGTTGGCCACGGGAGAAGCAGAAACAGACCCCGGCTCTGTTCGCGGGTCTCGGGGTGCCTGCTGCCGCGCCGCAGGGGCCTCCGGCCTCTTCCCAGCAGTGGGCACGGCGTCCAGCCTGGTGCCGGTATTTGCCAGGGATGGAGCACGGGACACTGTCAAGCGCAGGTACGGTGCCCAAGACCAGCCTGGGCTCTGGGGGGCCTCCCCCTCCTGCGGGACACCAGGAGCTGGTGTTTGGGTAAAGGTCCCGGTGATGTCCTTGGCACCAGGTGGGACTGGAGGGGCAACCAGGAGGCTGAGGGGGTTGCTGACCGGTCAGGCCGCTCACCCAGGACTCACGTGACCCAGCCATGGGCGGCAGGAGCCCCTGTGCTGCTCAGGGCTCTCTGGGGCTAGGCAGAGAGACGCGACATGCCAGCCAGCCTGAAGCAAGCCCGAGAGCAAGCAGGGATGGCAGCAAGCCCTGGGGGGACAGGCCACCCTCTGTGTAGATGGACAGAGTAGGGCACACCCGTGTCGGTAGGCCAGGAAGTCGGGCCAGTGGGATTTGGCCTAAACGTGCTCAGGGGAAGAAGACGTGGGTGTCAGAGGAGACCACAAGCTCAGTGTATATAATGCCTTTTAAAAACCGCAAGTAAACACAAGACCCGAGGAGACGGTTCCCAGAACAAGCCACGTGGAAGGTGCGCGGCGCCTATGGGGAGCGTTGGTGCGGACGGGGGTTTGAGGGGCTGCCGCCGCCAAGGGCGGGCTAGCAGGTGCCCGAGCAAGCCGGTCGTACTGCCGCTTGGCAAACCGCCCTGCTAAGGCTGAACTAAATCCGGAGGTGGAGGGGTCCTGGGGACCCCCAAGATCCAGGCTCAGCAGCCGTGACTGAGGAGGCTCCACGCTCTGGTCCCCATGTCCTCTGGGCCCTTGGCGGGGGGCATGAAGGGCTGTGTGCCCCCGAAGCCGTGCCCATAGGGCTGGTGGGGGAGGGCAGCGACCGGCCCCCTAGGGCTGCTCGCCTCTGGCACGTCCTGTCCGCTCAGGTGTGGCCTGCCCGAGGACCTGGCTCCCCGTAGGGCTGTCAGGCAGTCCCCTCGCCTCTCCCGTCACGGGGCTGTCACCGCGGCCTCCCCGAGGGAGCTGGTCTCTCCTGGACCAGGCGATGGGTCTGCGGGCCCACGGCTGGTAGACGCAGGCGGTGAGCCAGAGGCGAGCCCACGCCTGTCTCCAGAACGCAGTCCCAGGCTGTCTGAGTTTTCCCGGGGCTGTCTTCATCTGATGTCCTGCTTCTCTGCGCAGTTTCTCCAGGGGCCGCCGCCCGCGCATGTGAGGAGAGCGCGAGCACCTGCTGCGGGCTTGGCGGGGCGGGGGGTCCGTCGTAGGCGCGTGCCTGTCCCTGCACTCGGCTGCTGGGGTGGCGTGCAGTGTCCCACGTGCGTCCCCCACACGGTCGGGCTCTGCCGCTTCTCTCGGGGGGCAGGCTCGGGTGACAGGCGGTGTGGCGGTCCTCCTGCCAGGGCCGCCCCTGCTCCCAGTCAGCTTACTGGTTTTGGTTCAGCCACACGTTGACTGAGCCAGGTCAGGGCTGAGGTGTCTGGTGTGGAGGAACGTGGGGCCTCCCCGGCCGGCCTAGCGTGCTGACCGCTGTGCAGTGGCCTGCGGTGTTGGGGCCTCCCCTCCCCCCCGCCCCATGCCTGTCCCCAGGACGGCTCTTGCTCTGTGTCCCAGGAGCACGGGAGGTTTTGCAGGAGCCCCATCAGTTGAGACACTGCTCCTGGGGGGCAGGTCTGCAGGAGTGGGCTCTGGGGTCCTGCAGGCCACCTTTCACTGCATTGAGAACAGAGCTGAAACTCCAGCCCTTGAGTGGCTTTGCTCCGAAATGGGGATTCTGGGTGCGCCCACCTTATCCTTCTTATCCCCCTTCCCGCCCTGCCTGAGATGTGCACGGGGTGGGGGGCTAGGGCCCCGGCCTGTCTTTGGCATCCCAGAGCCGCTGCATTCCGGATGCCTCCCGGGAACTCTGTAGAAATCCGAGGTCACACGCTTGGTGCCAGCCTGGCCTGGAGCTCCTGGTCGGCAGTGCTCCCAGCCCCCGGGGCTCGCGGGGATCCGGGCTGAGGGTTGGGGCAGCTCCAGCTAGGGTTTGCTTCCCCCTCTAGGCCTAGTGTCCCGGGATGGGGGGCCTTAACAACTGACCACACTCTGAACAACTGAACCACAGAACTTTGTTGTCCCTGGTCCCAGAGCCCAAAACCCTGAGCTCAAGGTGTGGCGGGGCCACGCTCCCTCTGGAGGCTCCAGGGGAGGGTCTCTCCTGCCTCTCCCAGTTCCTGGGGCTCCAGGCGGCCCTTGGCCTGTGGCCGCGTGGCTCCGGTGCCTGTCCCCATAGCACGCGGCCATCTCACCCATGTCTGCCTCCCCTACCCCCCGCCCCATTCTGGGATCCCAGGACCTTCCCTCAGAGCCAGGTGGAAGGCAGGCCAGAAAGGCTGTCATCTCGTGCCCAGGGGAACGCCAGCAAGTCCCCGCTGCCCAGAGACACGGTTTTGGGGGCGGCCTGCCTGGCCTGGCAGGGTATAGACGAGGGAGTGAGCTGTGGTGGGCCGGCGGTCAGCGGGGTCGGGACAGCCTGCTCAGGGTGTGGGGGTGGGGAGCTGAGCCAGTAGAGCTGGGGTGACAGCTGAGGGGGTCAGCGGAGAGGCTGGGGCCATGTCGGGGTCAGCCTATCCCAGGCCATGGCCTCTTCCCACGCTGCACTGCCCCGTAGTCTTGTCTGGGCCACCGAGTCCCTGCTCTTTTTGCTTTACAGTGACTCATTTTTTTTTTTTTTAAGATTTTATTTATTTATTTGACAGACAGAGATCGTAAGTAGGCAGAGAGGCAGGCAGAGAGAGAGGAGAAAGCAGGCTCCCCGCCAAGCAGAGAGTCCGATGCGGGGCTCGATCCCAGGACTCTGGGATCATGACCTGAGCTGAAGGTAGAGGCTTAACCCACTGAGCCACCCAGGCACCCCTACAGTGACTCATTTGAAAACCCGATCTCAAAAGGAAATTGTGGGAACGTAAACCATGATCGTGAAGCGCGGGCCTGTGTGAGCACCCACGCTTCACCTGTCATGGGGTGTTCTAAAAATACACCCCGGGCCCACTAGGGTGCTGAGCTCTGAGCTAGCCCCAGGTTGTCTGGGTTATGTCCCTCCATGCCTGGAGAGCCCACCTGGTGCCCACCGGGACTGGTCCTGAAGCAGCTGGCACCTCCCAGGGCCCGGGCTCGGGTGCCCTGTCAGGGTTCTGCGGGCAGCACTGGGGAGTGGGACGTGGGGGAGGTGAGCCGAGGCGGGAAAGCAGGGGACTAGGACAGGCGGGGTCCTGAGGGTGCACAGAAGGGGGTCTGGCCCGGTGCCTTGGGGGGACGGGGGAACAGGAAGCCTGAGCCTGTGGAGGCTCTGGGGTGGTGAGAGGTGACATTGGATGGGTGTTGGAGGAAGGGGGCGCTGTAGGGTGGCCTGGGGGGAGATGAGGTGGTGGTGGGTGTGGTGTGAGATTAACGGAATATAAAATTTGCTCTTTTGAAGTGTGCGATTCAGTGTCCTTCACTATATTCCTAGTATCGTACAAACAGCACCACTACTTAATTCCAGAACATTCCATCAGCCCGAAAGCAGTCCTGTCCCCATCAGCTGTCACGTGGCTGTTGGCCCCCACGAGGTCCTTCCTGTCCCCGGAGGACCCCGGTGTGAGCGCGTCACGCGTGGACTCATATCCCCGTGCCCTTCGTGTCTGGTTCCCTCCCTGAGCGCCGTGGGCTCGGGGTCGGTCCCTGGGGCTGCACGTGGGTGCCTTGCTCCTGCCGGGGCCGATCGCATGCCCGTGGGCGGAAAGACCACATCGTGTCCCCTCACCCTGTGATGGACGCTGGCTGTCCTGGGGCTGTCGTGACCCCTGCCGCTGTGGGCATGTGTGTACAGGTTTTGTGCGACAAGTGCTTTCATCTCTCCGGGGGTTCCGGGGAAGCTGCCCGTGATACCCTCCGTGCTCCCTGGCCTCTGGTGGTGCTTTCTAGAGGAGTAGCCCAGGGCTCTGTAGCCGCAGAGCCTGGAAGCAGCCTGCTTGCGGGAAGGGGTTCAGCTTCACTCCAGGACGTGGCTGCCGAGAGAGGGACGCTGTGGCAGGCGGGGCGCCGACAGAGCTTACTGGGCCGTCTTGGGTGGGGGGGCGTGCACAAGTACCTGCTGCCGGAGGGGCAGCAGTCGAACCCCGGGGACGAGGGCCAGCTGGCCAGCACCTGTGGTCAGCTACATGAGCTTTCTCTGTTGGATAAAGGTGATTCCTGGCTGCCTGTGCCCCAGGTGCCTCAAGGGGGGTGCCCCAAATCCAGGAGATTTCTGGGGCCTCAGGGAAGGGAGTGGTCACTGGATTGCAGTGGCCTTGGGCTCTGCTGAGTGCCTGGCCAGCCTTGGCCACGGACCTCCACACAACCCATTTCTCCTGATGAGAAAAACTGGGGCTCAGAGGAGATAAGGTCCCCCTGCATTGTCAGACAGTAATCCATTGTTAGGAGGCTGAGCTGGGTTTGACCCCATCTGCATGATCCCAGAATCTTTAAAAGGAATGGCCGAGACCCTGAATCACCCGCTTGCTGTGTGCTCATCCAGGAAGACCTCAGGACTTTCCATTCCCAGCTTCTAAGGCTGTGTCCCACTGGGTCCCGGCCTGCAGGATCCAGGAGGGCACAAGGACAGGCCAGGGCAGGCCAGGGCCTCCGAGGCTGGGGGAAGTGCCGTCCTGGCAGCAGGGGTGAGCCCGTAGCTGAGCCGGGCAGCGGCAGGTCCTTGGGGCCCAGACGCATCCCTCTGCTGGAGCTCAGGCCTGTGGGCCCCTTTGCTGGCCAGGAGCTCGGGGGTAAAGGCAGCCCCTCCCCGCCCCCTGAGGGATTGCATAAGCTGCCCGCCTGCGGACAGTGATTACTGGAAGTCCCGAGGATTTCTTCATCCAGGGCTTGGCCGGGAGCGGCAGCTGCCTCCCCTTCCTGCCTCCCTTGGTGATTAATGTCCTCAGCCACTGCCGGCCTGAGGAGCTCCAGGACCAGCCTAGGGTCTGGGCTCCCAGTGGCGGTGGGTGGGGCCCAGGGGAGCTTAGGGCACAGGCCGCAGGGCAGATGGAAATCGGGAGGCAAGCCCCATGCCTCTGTGGTCAGCCCTGGTGGCATTGCCCGCGCCTGCTCTGCCTGCCTTCCAGAATAGGAGTGTTCTTGGTGGGGAAGCTGTGTGTCTGTGCCCCTTCCTGGCTCAGCTTGGCCCTAACTCCCCGAGATGCCCCTGTGAACCCAGTCTGGCGGCAGAGGGACAGGGCTGGCCCTCAGCTTGGAGGTGCTGGCCGGGTTGGACTTTGCCTCCCACCCTCAGGCGCGCCAGGTCACAGAGCTGGGCACATGGGATGGGCTGAGGCTTGTTGCTCAGACCAGGGCCCGGGGCTCTCTTCGTGGGTGGCAGGAGCAGCCCCCCAGGGGCCAAGTTACTTGTGATTTGGTGGTCCAGGCAGCCCGCGATGGTCATGTGGACAGCAGTGGGGAGCGCAGGGGGGCGGCGCAGCCACACTGGGAGGGCTGCTGCCATCCTGGAGGTCTGTCCCGGAGCTTGTCTTCGCTCTGGCCCAGGCACTGCTCCGTGTGGCCGGGAGCCCCGCTGGGTTGCACTTGCTGCCTAGGTGGGCCCTCTGGTCAAGAGTCCGGTCCTGTGTGCCCAGGGGGCGCTGTCGGGCCGTGGTTGGAGCCTTCTGAGCTCTTGGAGCATGGGTCTGAGCACAGCCAGGCTGCACTGGGGGTAGAGGTCCCCTCCCACCCGGGCACGGCCCTGGGGAGGGGCGCCCCAACACTGTGCGGTCAGGGGCGCCTCTGTGCTCACCCTCCAAAGCCATGGCTGGCTGTGCTGAGCCCACCTACTCTGTGCCCACCTGGCCTGGCCGCCCCTCAGCCCACTTTCCCTTGTCCCTGGGGCTGTGCCCTCACCCGTTGGGCCTCCAGGGTGACCTCGGGATGTGCCGTGTCTCTCCCCAGGTCGTGATGCCACCGCCGCGGAGCAAGAAGCCCAGATAGACACACCCGCGGCCTGGGTCGCGGAGCTCCCCGATGCTGGCGGTGGGGCCTGCCATGGACGGGGAGCTTCCGCAGCGTGAGCCTCCTCCAGCGGGCGGCACCCTCTACAGCCCGCACCCCCTGCAGACCCCGCTGTGCGGGCCTGGCGTCCAGGTAAGTCTGCCCACCCCCCCAGCGTCAGCCTGGGCGCAGGGCAGGGGGTGAGGAGGGACGCGCTGCTCCTGGAGCTGCAGCCGCAGCCACCCCTGCCTGGGCCTCGAGTGGATGTCCCAGTCCCCACTTTCCAAGGAGGACCCTTAGGGGCACCCAGCTGCCTGGGCAGTTTCTCAGACATGAGCCACTGGGTTGGTTTTGTCAAGGTCAGGACTGGCCCTTAGGAAGACCCTTGGGCCTGGCCTGTTGTCCTCACCGGCAGGACAAGGGCTACACCTCCCTGACATATGATGGTGAGGTTTTTTGTTTTCGATGCAGTGGACCTTACATCTTTAAAGGTTTATTTAAGAGAGAGAAGGAGGGAGGGGCAGGGGGGAGGAAGAGAGAACCTCAGGCAGAGTCTCTGCTGAGCGTGGGGCTTGGTCCAGTGACTCTGGGATCATGACCTGCACCGAAATCAAGAGTCGGCCGACGGAGCCACCCAGGCGTCCCCCAACGCTTATGTCTTAAGAAGTTTTAGATTTATAGGAAAATGGAGCACGGAGTTTCCACGTACCCCCCTTTCTGCATTGTTAACACGTTGCGTTAACGATCACACTGAGTCGTTCCGACTGACAGACCAACACGGGGACGTGATGAACGACAGGCTGCAGGTGACACCAGGGCTCACGGTCGGTGCTGCACACCCTGTGGGTTCGGACGAACGTCATGGACACCGAGCCACCATGACAACTGGGCACAGACTAGCTCCCGGCCCTCCCAGCCCTCCGGGCTCGGCACTGTCCCCCTCCCGCACCCCGGCCTCCACGGCCCTGGCTTTTCCATAACGCCCCAGACTCGGAGCCCCACGGTGTGTGGCCTTCTCGGCCTGGCTGCTCTCGCTCAGGGATGTGCTGCTGAGGTCGCTCCAGTCTCTGCCGGGCTCGAGGCCTCGTTTCTTCTCAGGGCTGAGTAACGTTCCACGTCTGGGCAGAGCTCTGGGTTCTACCCGCTTGCACACGGGAGGGCATCGCGGCTGCTCCCGAGCCTCGCCGACTGTGGTTAAAGGCACAGAGGCTCCAGCCTGCTCGCTGGCCGAGTGTACGTAGGGTCCAGAAGGTCCAGACGTTCTGCAAGTCGGGCCTGGAGCCCACCTTGTCTGGGGCAGAGCCAGGGCTCTTTCTGCTGTAGAAGAGCAGACTTTCTCAGCAGGGAGACTCGAGCTGCCAGGACGAGGGCGGAGGGCTGGCTGGGGCTGCCATGGGGCCCTTCTTCAGGATAGTGTCAGCTGGTTCCTTCCCCTCTGTCCTGCTGGCTTAGGGCTGGGAGGAGGCCAGGTGGCAGGAGAGAGCAAGAATCAAGCTTGGATTTCAGAGGAGCCAGGAAGTGGGCCAATGGGGTCAGGCACTGCCCAGGGTCAAATGCCCAGAACAATCGGGGGTGTCCCAGATCCATAATCGGGACATTGGAAAGCAGCTGGGTGGCGTGGACCCAGAGTTCTGTCTGTCTAGGTGAGCCCACTGGTAACCTACCGTCACAGGCCCGACCTACACAGTTACCGGCGTGAGCCACAGCAGTCTGGCCAGGGCCCCAGACGCTGCTGTGCGCTCCTCTCTCTCCCTTTTCTGGTAGAGCTGTGTCCACAGTCCTCTGACCATCCATGTCCCCTGCCTCCCTCTGAACCTCTGTCCGTGCCATTGTGCCCGATGCCTTCCTGTTCCCACGTGCCATCTGGCCCAGGGCTGTGGGTATGCGGGTCCTGGGGCTTGGTCTTGCCCAGTTCTGTAGTCTCTAGTCTTGGAGCACGCGCTCATCATTCCTAATAGTGCTACTGGGTTCTTGCTTGGCAGCATCCCATAATTTGCTTAATTGTTTCCCTTTTGTTGGGCTTTTGGGGTGATTCCAGTTTCCTGCCACTATAAATACCACCCTTGCGTTTCCCCCTTGCAGATGAGGCTGGGGTGGGGGGTCCTTCCAAATCAGAACTCCTGGGTCAGAAGGAGCCCCGGGTAGGGCCGCAGAGGATGAGGCTGTACCACAGGGATCCTGCTGCTGCCACGGCCCTTTCATGGTGGCCCGAGACGGTGACTAGGGTGCCGGTGCTCCTGGGCAGCCTGTGGGACCAACCATGCTCAGAAGCAGGCGTGGAGGGACCTGCCGGGGCCCTGCCGGGGCTGCGAGGTGGACCTGGGGCGAGGGACGTGCCTCTCGGGCCCTGCCTCCTCCGGCTGGCAGAACTGGCAGAACTGGGCAGAACGCTCTCCATGGTGCTCCGTGGGGCTGGGCTGGCCCTCCCCGGGTGTCTCCTGAGCCTGTCCCTGCAGGCCTCCAGCCGGGAGGACACCTTCAGGCCACACTGGGTCCAGCCCATGCTCGCGTTGGATGTGTGCACAGTCTTTCTCTGTGGCTGGGACGCTCAGCATTGCTCGCCTCCCCTCCATCCTGGCCAGGCCAAGCCAAGCTCTGGAGGAGGGGACCTACCCCCAGGACTGTCACTGTCTCTAAGGGTGGCCTGATTTAGCGAATAAGAACGTAGACATGTAATGAACGTTAAGTTTCACACAAAGGATATCTTAATGTGGATGTCCCATGCAATACTTACTCTAAAAATTGCTTTTCCTAAAAAGATTTTATTTATTTGTCTGAGAGAGAATGGGAGATAGAGAGGACAGGGGGAGGGGCAGAGGGCGAAGCAGATTCCCTGCGCAGCTCAATCCCGGAGGATCCCGGGACTCCAGGATGGTGACCTGAGCTCAAGGCAGTCATTCAGCCAACTGTGCCCCACCCCCAGGCACCCTTGATTTTTTTTTGTTTTTTAAAGATCTTATTTATTTATTGAGAGAGAGAGAGAGCGCGCGCGCGAGCGCATGGGGAGGGGCGTAGGGAGAGGGGGAGAGAGAATCCCCAGCAGATGCCTTGCTGAGCGCAGAGCCTGACGCGGGGCTCCATCCTAGGACTCTGAGATTGTGACCTGAGCCGAAACCAAGTCGGCCACTTAACCCACTGAGCCGGCCAGGCGCCCCTAAAAATTGTTTGCTGTTTATCAGAAATTCCATTTTTGCTAGACACCCTGTATTTTATCTGCTGCCCTGGCAAAAGCGTTATCTTCCTACGTGGACTCACGGGTCCTGGGGTGTTCATCTCCCCGGGAGAAGCCAGCCTCTGTTCCCACCTGGAAAATCCCCAGGCAGGCTTGCCTTGGCTGGCCGGGGGGTGCGGGGGGAGTCAGGCGCCCGTCTGTAGATCAGTCACGCTCAGAGGCTGCTCCAGCGAGGCAGAGACACGCCTGTGCGCGGAAGATCCCGAGGAAGGCTCCTGTGTGGTGGCGCCCCTTGGAGTGGAACTCGGCGGCCTGGATTGGCGGCCCCACAAGGCCCTGTGCTGCGGGAGAGGGTGAGGGGGTGCCGGGTAGACAAAGGCACAGTGACCTCGCACCGTCCGGCTTCCCGGGTGAGGTGTGCACAGAGCAGGAGAGGTGGGGGGAGTGAGGTGCGCCCCCACGATGGCCTCCCCAGCCTGGAAGCCGCCTCTGAGCTGGGTCTGCCTACTGTGTGCCCAGAGTGGCCCATGGTGCCTAGTTTATGCTAGTTCGTGAGATGTTCTGGGAGTGCCCGCGGCCCTGGGACGCTTGTGTCCCTCTCAAGTTGGAGTTTTCTCCTTTCTTTTCAAAGATTTTATTTTATTTTTTTATTTTAAACTTTTTTTTTTTTAAAGATTTTTATTTATTTATTTGTTAGAGAGAGCGCGAGCACAGGCAGACAGAGGGGCAGGCAGAGGCAGAGGGAGAAGCAGACTCCTTGTCGAGCAAGGAGCCCGATGTGGGACTCGATCCCAGGACGCTGGGATCATGACCCGAGCCGAAGGCAGCCGCTTAACCAACTGAGCCACCCAGGCGTCCCAAAGATTTTATTTTTAAGTCCTCTCCATACCTGACGTGGGGCTCGAACCTACAACCCCAAGACCAAGGGTTGTTCACTCCAAGGACTGAGCCGTCCAGGCACCCCGGGTTCCTTTCCTTGCGTGGGGCTGGAGAGGAGAAGTGTTATTAGACCGGGGCCCTGGGGTGACCTCACTCTGCTGCCCTGGAGGGGGGCCCTTCTGGAGGCTTCCACAGTTACTCTCCATAAGTGCCGCCAGCCGTCATGCTGGGGAGGGCCCTGTGCTGCTCCTGCCACTGTTCTGATAGTTTCTCTGCAACCTGTGCCAACGCGGGGGAGCGGGCGGGACCCCTTCACTGCACGTCTCTCCCTCCCCTTCCTCCCGTCTGCTGCTCCGGGGCTGCACAGCCCTGCAGGGGTCGGGCTGGGGGGACGCACGGAAGTGGGAAGTCAGGGCCCGCTCCCCCCACCCCAGACACAGGCGCCGGAGAGTGGCGCCTCTCCTCGCCCCATCTGGGCTGGTTCCGGCCGGCTCTCAGGCCCGCTCTCCGGCAGCCAGTCCCGCCGAGAGGGAGGAAGCCGTGGCTGAGGGATGGCTTCCTGCCGCCCGACGGAGGGGCCTGGCTCTGGTGGCCCCGCGGGAAGGCTGCTGGTCTTCCACCTGCCAGAGCCAGCTAGGACAAGTGGGGGGACACTGCAGCCAGCAGGCCCCTCCCCAGCGGTGGCCGGGGCCTCCCTGATGTGCTCCCACACAGGCAACGGTGTGGCTTCCGGGAAGGGACCCCTGCTTGGCAGGCCTGTGCGTCAGTGTGGGACAAGCCTATCGTGTGGGCAGCGTGAGTGTCCACTGTCCCACCCCCCAAGCTGGTCCTATCAGAGCCCAGTGCGGGGCCACCAAGCCCCACTGACCTCACAGTCACCCTTCCAGCCCACCATGACTGTTTCTCAAAGTGGGCTCCCCAGAACCCCTACCAAGCCAGCTTGACCTGTGGGAGCTCTAAGAAGGCCAGTCTCTCACCCCCCGGGGGGCTCGTCCATGGTGCTGGTGGGAGCCCCTCGGAGAAGTCCTCGTCGCCACACAGACCTCCCATGGGCCTGGACCAGAAGGTGCCCCATTCCCACCCTCTACTTTCTGGAAGCCGGGGGGCCTCCAGGCAGGGTCCCCAGCCCTCTAGCACACCTGGGTCCTGTGTGGAATGCAGGTTCCCAGGTCAGACCCTTGGGTGGGCCAGCAGTCTGGGCCCCCAGGCCCTCCAGAGTTGCGGGGGCGCTCCCAGTCTGGAGGTGAGTTGCGCCCCCTCCTCTGTCCCGCCCTACCTGTGGCTGGGTGTATGGCGGTGCCCGCGACTCCCGGCCGGCCCGAGCCCTCCGCATGCACAGATGGGTTCCTCCAGCTTCACGGCGGTCCCCTCAGTGGGCTCTCCTGTATGGGTGGGCAGACGGACGCATGGAGCTGTGGTCGCTGGCGACCCGCCTGGGGGACCACAGGGTGCAGTTTCTAACCAGGCCCGGCAGCAGAGCCCTCCCTCCTCCTTGCTGACTGAGCCCCCAGTGTGCGCCCCTGACACTCCCGCTCTGTTTCAGAACGCCGTGCTGCACTGCCCGTGGTGGAGCGCCTTCTCGCCCACGCCGTACCCAGCCTTTCCCAGCGAGAGCCCGTAAGTCCCTCTGGCCTCTGGGTCCCAGCTTGCCCTGCTGCGCCGCACCCGCGCCCTGTGGCCACAGAGCCCTCCAGAGCTTTCCCAGTTCTGCGGGCCCTGCCGGAACAAAAGTAGAGCTCGTGGCCGTGGAGGGCTTCAGCATCCCGCTCCAGGGCTTGTGGGCCGGGCCCTGGCCACATGGAGGCAGCTGAGACCGACTAGCTATGGCCGGTCGTAGAAAGAGCCCACCAGGGAAAAAGACAGAGGGCTCTGTGGGTGCCCTCCAGGCTGGGGTGAGAACTCTGGGGGCGAAGGAGCTGGGCAGGCACGGTGAGTGAGGGTTTTGAAGAGTAAGTAGGAGCCTGCGGGGGGTTGGCGGGGAGCAGGCCAAGTGTCCAGCCCGGGAATGGCCTGTGGAGGAGCCTGGCCGCACCTGGCGACCGCAGGGCACTGTGTCCTGGGACGCGGGCATGTGGGCCTCTCCAGGGAGCTGAGTTGCCTGGATGCTGGAGCTGATCCTCGGGCCAGTGGCTCCTGCTCCTGTCCTAACGGCCGCCCTCTGCCCCCGTCTCCCTGCAGTCAGTTCATGAGCTCCACTTCCTTCATCGCCGGCCGGCCCTGCGTGGACACCAGCTACGGACCCTCCGCCGCCACCCCTAGCTTCTTGCCAAAGACGGGCGACTTTCCTCAGGTAGGGACCCCGTGCGGGTGCACGGGCGGCCCGGCCCAGCTCGCGTGCCCGTGCTCTGTACTCGGGAAGAGCTGCTCTCAGCCGAGGGCTCCCAGGTCGCCCCGGGGGCTTCCCTGCAGTGCAAGAGCCGAGCCGGAGGCGCACCTGGTCAGCTTGCTGCTGGCGCCCCAGACGTGGCTGTGGGGCGGCGTCTGGCGGCGCTGGGTCCGCTTTTCCAAGCGTAGCGCCTCTCTCTCCTGGGTGCAGGCCCCCATGCTTGCCCATCTGGGTGCCGTGGCACCTCGTGCTCCGTACCCCTGGCCAGAGCGATGCTCCGTTGGGTGCGAAGACCGGCCTGGGTGTTTGTGTCCCGAATGGTGGCTGCTTGAGGAGTGTACCCCCCGCACTGGAGGAAGAGACACGTGTGGGTTCATTTTGGGGGGGACTCCGATGGACCCTCGTCGGCTGCGTCTGACGGCTTGGCCTCTTCACGGCAGGCCCCCGAAGCCAGGCGCTGCCAGAGAGCATTTGTGGGAAGGAGCCCAGGCGGGATCTGAGGCTGGGCAGGGGGCAGCCTGGCAGTACTGAGTTTCCCTCAGAAACGTGCGGGACTCGGTTTCGCCGCAGCTGGGGTACTCCAGCACACAGTTTGGGAACTGTCCGTCCCCAGACCCACCAGCTGGAATCCCCTGGACCCAGGCAGGGTGGGTTCCAACCCGCTCCCTCCGCGGGGAGCTGCCCAGTGTCCCCGTAGCGCCCCGCGGGACCTGGAACCAAGTCCACCCAGAACGGGAGCTTCCTTGGAAACAGGGTCTTTGCAGGTGTCACTTAGTTAAAGCCGGGGATGAGCTCATCGTGGAGCAGGGAGGCCCTCAACCCAGTCCTTGAAGAGCCGGAGGACACAGGGGAAGCCCAGGACAGTGGTGTCAGACGGGGAGCCCCACCGCCACAGGCAGGGCTGCCGGGAGCCATGAGGGGCGGCTGTGGGGTGCAGTCGGGGAGGCCCTCACCTGGCCTGTCTGCCCTGCAGGACCGCGGGAGCGCGTGCGTGTGGGGCCCAAGCCCTCCCTCTCCAGCTTGGGCCCCGTGTGGCCCCCCGGGAGGGGGCCTGAAGGACATGGGAGCGCAGTGGGCTCAGCTGGCCTTTGGGGGCTTGCAGGCCTCGTCTGGCCCCCAGCTCTCCCAGGGGGAGGGGGCAGCGGGAGAGGGGTGGGAGGTCCCCATGGCGGTGTCCCGGTAGCCTTTGTGGGCGTCCTTGGATTCTCCCGCCGGCCGCTGACAGGCAAGGACACGCTGGCCGCTCTGGTTTGGCGGCTGCCGTCGCCCAGCCTGCGAAGCACCCATGTCCACGACAATGGGTGCGGCCGATGGCCCGCAGCCTGACCCCCTCCCTGAGCTGCCATGCCTGCTCTGAGCTCTGACGGAGTTCTTCCGCGCCGGTGCCGGACCCAGCTCCACGGCCAGCCCCAGCCCCGGCTGGGGCGCCCCCTGCCTCCAGGCCAGGAAGCTGAGGCTCCTGGGAGCAGAAGCCCTGCCCCCGGGGCCACCGCCCGTGCCTGCCCCCTGGCTCTCTTTCATGCAGCCTGTACCGCTTCCCTCGGCTCTGCCCAGAACCAGCGCGCTTCCTTTGACCCCCCTTGGGGCCGCCGCACCCCTGTCTCACCGCGTGGGGGGGTCGCTGCTCTGCGGTGGAGCTCGGCCGGGCCGGCTCCCAGATACTGACCGAGCGCCTGCTGAGCTCGGCAGCGGCCCACCCTGCGGGGGCTGCTTGGACCCGATCTTTCTTCTAAAGCAGCAGAACCTTCTTCGGACGGAATCTCCCCCCGGTGCTAAGTGTGGGATTAGACAGATGTGGGACCAGAGTCCAGTTGGGGTGAAGGGTCCTGAGGCCCCGTTAGCCTCCTCCACTTCCTCGTGACCCCCAGGCCTGCGAGCCACGCTAGGAAGGGGGCCAGACCTAGCTGAGCCTCAGCCAGTGGGCCTGCCACAGACACCCTGTGCTCCTGACTGACCGAATGCCATCACCATGACCACCAGCAAAGTGGTAGCCTCGAAGACGTCCCCTTCCTGGTCCTGGGACCTGGGACGTGTCCCCTCCCAGAGCAGAGGAGACCTTGTCAGGGCCCTGAGGTGGGGGTTACCCTGGGTTCTTGGGGGGCCCCGGCGTCCTCACCAGGTCCTCATGAGAGGGAGGCAGAGGGCGGGGTCCCAGAGACGGGCAGACCCTGTGCTGCTGGTGGGGAGGATGGAGGGAGGCCGCGGGCCAGGAAAGGGCAGGAGCCGCGTCTCCCTGGGGCCCCGGGGGGAACATAGCTTTCCGTTTTGGACTTGTGATTTCCAGGACCACAAGGTAATAAATGTGTGCTGTTTTCAGCTGTAACATTTGTGGTAGCTTATTATGGTAGCAAAAGGACACTGATGCACCATGTGAAGCCCCCGTGTGGCCCATGGCACGTTCTAATGTTCTCCACTATGCTATAAGTCGGAAGGCTTGGAGCTGGGCTGCAGCCAGGAGTGAACAGAAACCTACAGGCCTTGATATATCTCCTGCTCACTAAACCTGAGCCCTGAGTTTCCTGGCAGCCAAAGCAAAAAGAGAAAGGAGATGAGCTGCATGATTCTTTCTGCCTGCAAGAGAAGCCTCCTTTCCCGGTCTCCTTTGGGTCATGGAGCAGTTCCCTGGGATCAGCATCCCTCCCCTCTCTTCAGGGAGGACATCTAGACTGGGTTCCCAGGTCTGTGCCTAGTCTTGGCTCCAGCTTCACCGTCTGAGGGCCTTTGTTCCTTGTGTCGTGACAAGGGCTAACACGCTGAACACTAGGGGAACTGGGTCCCTCCCTCGGTTCCCTGTAGGATCCAACCCAGACCTGGGACGTTGGCAGCAGGTTGACTATGCCTCCAGATGGGATCCCTGGGTTTTTGTTTGTTTTTTGTTTTTGTTTTAATTTTAGTTTTATTTTTAAGTAAACTCTATACCCAAAGTAGGGCTTGAACTCACGACCCTGAGACCAAGAGTCACATGCTCTACTGACCGAGCTGCCAGGTACCCTGGGGTTCCCGTTTTCTAGCTACCTGGGTGGGGCCTGCAGCCTGTGGGACCCTGCTCTCAGGAGTGCAGAAAGTCAAAGCTAGTCCTCACTCAGAGGCCACTCTGTCCCCCTGGGTATTCGCAGCTGGACCCTCTGCAGTGGCCCAGAACCCAAGGGCTCAGTTCCAGGATGAAGGGCCCATGCACCCAGGGGTTCCCTGAAAATGTCAGGGCTGACATTCTTTTCTGTATGCATGAGGGGTTTTGTGACAAAATGAACTTTATGGCACTTCAAGTGCACGGGGAGGGTGGGAAGTAGTGCCGGCTCTCCTGCGTCTCACGCGCTGCCCCAGTCTCACGGCACGTTTTCGTCGAAGGGCACTGCGGTCCGTCCCCCCAATGCAGCCAGCAGACCAGAGTGCCCGGCCTGGAGCGCAGAGGCCCCCGCAGGGAGCTGGGGCCCCCTGTGCAGGCTGGCCTGGGGCCTGCGCGCTTCCCGGGGTGCTGTGTTCTCGGCGGGAGTCCCACGGGTGGGACGTGGCATTCTCGGGTGTCACCTGTGTGCCTGCCCCGTCCACGTGTCTTCCTGTGCACGGCGCTGACCTTGAGCCCTGGTCGGGGCACTAGCGCCGGGGCTGTCCGCTGTCCCCTGGCCACGGTCAGGTTGCTGCTGTGTTCCCCTCTCCCCCAGGGCGGGTGTGTCGAGGCTGCTGGGGACCCTAGTCTGTCGTGGTGGGGACGGGGTGGATTTCCTCACGCGTGGCTGCACGTGGCCTGCATGACCATCACCGTGGCGTCTAGCAGACACTGCGGTCCCCGCTCCTCCGCTGTTTGTGGGCCGGAGGACTTCCGTGGGGAGAGCTGGCCCTGCGCTTACTTGCTCACCTGGCCGTGACACGACGGGCCACCGTCAGGGGCTGCACACTTCAGTGCTGCTGCGTGGGCTGCTGGGAGTACCTGTCTCTGTGTCCCCGCTCGGAGCCGTCTGGGGTGACCCAGGCTCAGTCCCTGAAGACCCCGCCTGAGCCTGCACACCACCCGCTTCCCCAAGGAAAGCCTCTTCTGACCGTGGTTGGCATGGAGCCACTCAGGTCCTCCGGCTCTCACTGGTGCCCCCAGTAGTCGAGGGTTCCCCCTTGGGGTCTCCCACCCCTGGTTGTGAGTGCGTGGCTTTTCTTTTATTCCTTGCTTTTGATTTAAGCCGTGATTTGCAAATCATAGAATTCGGCGACTCAGCAAATTCGGAGGGTTGTGTGACTATCACCTCTGTGTAAGGCCAGAATGCACCGTCGCCCCAAAAGGAGACCCCACATCCACCAGCTAGTCATTCCCCACTCCTCCTGGCCCCCCAGCCCCCGCTCCCACGAGCCCCTTCCCGTCCGTGGAGGAGCCTGGTTTGGGCGTGTCACACGCGTGGACTCACACCCCGTGTGGCCTCCTGTGTCTGGTTCCCTCCCTGTGCATCGTGGGCTCGGGGTCCGTCCCCCGGGCCACGCGCCGGGGGTGCTCGCTCCTGCTGGCGGCCGAAGGACGTGCCCGTTCATGAGAGGCCCACTGTGTGTGCCTGCTCTTTGCCTGACAGGCATCTGGGTGGTTCCCACTGTGGGATTTTGGTGATTCTGAACCCTGCCGCGGTGAACATCCATGAGCAGGCTTTTGTGCGGACTTGTGTTCCAGGTTGGCTGAATCTGATCCGGGGGCATTTGGGGACACATTGAGGTCAGCTGGGGCTGAAGGACTCAGGGTTGCAGACCACCTTGCCCAAGGCCTTGTGCCTCCAGGCCCTGCCCTGCGCTCTCCCGACCCTGGGATCTCTGGGGTCCTGGTTGTGGACATGCTGCCCGGCCCATGTGCCCCTGGGAGCAGGTGCTGCCCTGACCCCTCACCCCAGGTCCACCTGGACCCCGAACATCCTGGCCAGACTCCACACCGAGTCCCCTGTCTCCACACCGAGCCCCCTCGTGCAGCAAGTGGGGTGGGTACCGCCCAGAGCGTCCCTCCCGGCATCTTTGGTGGGCCCTGCACCCACCCAGTAAGGACATTTTCCGTCCACCAGCCCGGGGCTTCTGGGAAGCCAGGATGAGGTCACAGCTCAGAAAAGTGCTTTGCAAACTCTCAACAGCTCTCCGCTGAGGGGCGGGCAGCATTGCCTGCTCTGCAGAGGGACTTTAGCAGAGAGCAGAGGTCCCGGCACCCCCCAGCAGCCCCTAGTAGTTACTGGCACTGGCAGCAAGAGCCAGCAGGACGCTTCTTCTCTGAGGAAGCCTCCTGGCTCCCCCTGAGCCCCAGCTAAGAACCCAGCCCCCGCTCCGTCGTCTGTCCCGAGGGCCACAGACCAGTGGGAGTTAGAGCATGGGTGTCTCCACAGGGTCGCTGCATAGAAGCTGGGACAGCCAGGAGCCAGGGGACAAGGCGGTGAAGGGTGGCCAGGTGCTTGGAGAGTGGTCCCTTCAGAAAGCCCTGGGTCAGGGTCCAGGCTGCCCCCACTCCTGCCGACTGCAACACCACAGAGTGCCCAGGGTCAGCTGTCGCCACAGTAGATCAGTTGTCCCCACGGCAACGAGCTAACAAGCCGTTTCTTCCGGAGCCGTGCGAGCCAGGGCCACCCCCACCAGGCCCCCAAATGGGGTGACCTTGAACCACAGAGAGCATGCCCTCCCTATGCTGGGGCCAGGCCCCCCAGGTCCTGGTGTGGCGGGGCCGCGCTCCCTTCTTGGGCTCCAGGGGAGGGTCCCTCTTGCCTCTCCCAGCTCTGAGGGCTCCAGGCGTCTGTGCGCGTGTGGCCACATCACTCGGCTCCTGTCCCGGGGGCACGTGGCTACCTCCCCGTGCGTCTGTTACGAGGATACGCCACCAGTCATTGACTGCATCACGGCCTCCCCCTTCCTGTACAACCTCACCTGAACTGACTGTACGGGCAAAGATCCTGTGTCCAAATAAGGTCCCGTTCGCAGGCCCCGGGGGACAGGACGTGAGCGTGAGTCTTTGGGGGACATAACTCACCCCTCGACAGGAACATCCCAGCAGTGAGGCGTGCCTGAGGGAGCCTGCAGTGCCCAGCCCACCCTTCTGCCCCGTGTCCACCCCTACCTCCCCGGAAGTGGTGGCCCAAAGCACAACAGGGCACAGCTTGGTGTGAGGGCCTGCCAGGCGGGGAAGAAAGGAGGCAAAACCCCATCATTGGGGTTCTTGGGGAACAGGACAGCTGGGCCTTGCCTGCCCCTCTTCACCCTGCCTGGCCCAGGGCAGAGGGTGACCCTGGGGCCAGAGGGGGCCCTGCCAGACAGCCCCCCAGCTCCGAGGCAGCCAGTTGGGGATGGAGCCAGTCCTGTCCCTGGGGGCGGCCCTGCTCATACACATGACCTGTGTGTAAGTCCCTATGTTTGACTTCCGCTGGGGCCTCTGCCCAGGTCCCCACTCAGCCCTTATGCCTCCATCCAGGCACACTGCAGACCCTCAACCTGTGGCCTTCCGGGGGAGGCAGGGCAGCCAGGGGCCCAGCAGGTGCTGGCTTCCCTGTCTCCTCAAGGCCATCCTTGCGTATCGGCCAGCCATCTGGCACTGAGATCTAGGGGACGGATAGTGATGGCCAGAAGCTGCTGAAACCCGACAGACCTCGTGGCAGTTGGATCTAGTCATGAGAACTCGGCACATGTACTTTGTGCGTCTTTCTGGCTTGGTTTCTAGTAATTGTTTTAAACCTCAGTGCAGCTCTGAGTGCCTTGAAATCCGTGCTTTGGGGGCACCTGGCTGGCTCAGTCAGGAGAGCATGTGACTTTATTTATGGTTTTTTTTGAAAGATTTTATTTATTCATTTGACACAGAGAGAGAGAGAGAAAGATCACAAGTAGAGATATAGGCAGAGAAGAGAGAGAGGGGGAGGAAGCAGGCTCCCTGCCGAGCAGAGAGCCCGATGCGGGGCTCGATCCCAGGACCCTGAGATCATGACCCGAGCCGAAGGCAGAGGCTTAACCCACTGAGCCCCCCAGGCGTCCCCAGGCACCCCTTTATTTATGTATTTGACAGAGGCACAGCGAGAGAAGGAACACGAGGAACACGAGCAGGGGGAGCAGGAGGGGGAGTGGGAGAGGGAGAAGCAGGCTTCCCGCTGAGTGGGGAGCCCGATGTGGGGCTCCATCCTGGGATCCCGGGTTACAACTGAGCCGAAGGCAGACGCTTAATGACTGAGCCACCCAGCCGCCCTGAGCGTGTGACTCTTGACTTCAGGGTCTTGAATTCAAGCCTCATGTTGGGCGTAGAGACTATTTACAAAAGAAAATGAGTGACTAAAAACTGTTATAAAAAGTAAAATAGGGGCACCTAGGGGAATCAGCGGGTTAAGCCTTTGCCTTCAGCTCAGGTCATAATCCCAGGGTCCTGGGATCAAGCCCCGCATCGGGCTCTCTGCTCCGTGGGGAGCCTGCCTCCCTGCCTGCTTGTGATCCTTGTCTGTCAGATAAATAGAATCTTTTTTTTCTCATTTGTTTTAAGATTTTATTTATTTATTTGACAGAGAGAGATCACAAGTAGGCAGAGAGGCGGGCAGAGAGAGAGGGGGAAGCAGGCTCCCAGCAGAGCAGAGAGCCCGATGCAGGGCTCGATTCCAGGACCCTGGGATCATGACCTGAGCCAAAAGCAGAGGCTTAACCCACTGAGCCACCCAGGCGCCCCTAGATAAATAGAATCTTTAAAAAAATAAAATAAAATCCACCGTTTTAAGGTAAATTCAGAGGGATGTGCACCCACCACCTCATCCAGTCCCAGAGCTTTCCATCAGCCCCGAGGAAACCCCGTCCCCATCAGCCATCCCCTCCCCCAGCCCCTCGGTCCCTGCGAGCCCCCTTCCCGTCCGTGGAGGAGCCTGGTCTGGGCATGTCACACGCGTGGACTCACACCCGTGTGGCCTCCTGTGTCTGGTCCCCTCCCTGAGCACCGTGGGCTCCGGTCTGTCCCCGGGGCAGCGCGGGGGGGCCTCGCTCCTGCTGGGGCCGGGGACGCTCCCGCGTGTGGGTGGGCCACATCCACCTGTGCAGGGACACTGCTTGTCACCACCTTTTGGCTGCCGTGAGTCGTGTCGCTGTGGACGTGCACTTAGGGTGTGGTGGGACGTGTGTTTCCGTGTGTCTCAGCCCTGTACGCAGCCGTGGACTCGCAGGGTCGTCGGGTGACTCCGTGTGCAACTTTCCGAGGAGCTGCGGGACTGTTTCCGAAGAGACTGTCCTGCGTCACGTCCCGCCAGCGTGGCGGCCGGCTCCGACGTCTGCACGTCCTGGCCGGCACTGGTCACTGTGTCGGGGTCGGGCTGTCCTGGGGGCCGTGACGTGGCGTCTCCCCGGCTCTGGTTTGCCTTTCCCTGCTCCCGACGGTGCTGAGCGCCCTTCTGCTGGCTTCCTGCTGCTGGGCCTTCCCCTTCTACATGCGGGGCGGGGGGGGGGGGTGGGGGGCTGCAGGCTCTGCGGCGCAGACACGACGGGAATGCCGCAGTGGCCTTGTGGGCCTGGAGCCCGTGATCCCTTACAGTCCCTGGCAAGGCACACCGCCAGGGTCCCCACCCAGCCGCAGCCCGCAGGTGCCCCTCACCCCCAAGCATGTGCCGGGAGCCTGGCCTAGCCACATAGCTGCCGTTTCCCGTGGGACAGGGCACCGTGAGGTGCTTGCGCAGGGTCTCTGACCCGCAGGGTGCTGCGCACCAGCCCGGCCTGTGCCCCGCTCTCTGTGTGGGGCTGAGGGCACAGGGTCAGGCAGGGAGAGGAAAGAATGGGGGTCTGGGGGACAGCCATACCTCTTGGCAAAGTTCCAAGAGAAGGAGCAGAGTGGGGGCCCGGGTTCCTGCGGGGAGGCCCCCCAGCTGGGGCCATGGCATGAATAGAGGCCCTGGGGGAGCCCAGTGAGGCCCTGGAGACAGGCTCCAGGGTGATTGGGGAAAACGATGTGGAGGGGCGTGGAGGGGTTGGCTGGGCCTGCCTTTTCTCCCTGTGGCCTGGGGACTTGTGCCCCTCCCTGCCACGGGCACCCCAGGAGCAGGAGCAGGTCCCTGCCAGCTGGCCAGGACAATCTGCGCTCGGAGTACCCGAGGGCTGGGGAAACTGAGGCAAGGGCCGGCGGGGCGGGGAGGGGGGGCGGCCCGAGGGCACGCCGGGGCCTGCGGGGTGCGCGCCGGTGGCTGGGGGGCAGCACCGCGGAGAGGTCTGTGGCTAGATTACGCCCAGTACAGGAATTCTCGCTCTGCCAGTAATCGCCCTGACTTCCCAGGCAGCCATCATTTCCTGAAAGTCAGCCGCCTTAGGGGAAGTAGGCGCTGGCGGTGACTAACCCGACATGCAAATGCGGCCGGGCTGAGAGCGCTGCCACGGTCATGCGGGAGCCGCCCGCCGCCGTCCAGGGCGCCCTCCGCCGCTGTCGCGCCTCGCCATGTCCCAGCTGCACTTCTGGCTGCACTTTGCGGCCCTCAACAAGGTAACTGCGCGCGGCTCGCTCCCCCCCCGCGGCGGCCGGACCGAGAGCGCCCCGCGGCGGCCGCCCGACCCTGACAGTCTCTCTCGGGGTGTCCTGGGCCAGAGCGGGCCGAGTGCGGTTTGAGGTGGGCTCCCGGCGGCCAGGTAGGAACGGCACCCTCCTTCCCTCCCTCCCTCCTCGGGATCCCCAGGGGTCCCGGTCGGCTTCCAGCCCCTAACCCAGGGCTAGCGGGACAGAGCCTGTCTCCAGAAGGGCGTTTCTGGGGACCGAGTGGTGCTGAGCAGCTGCGGCTCCTCAGGGGAAGCCTGGGGGGAGGTCTGGGGTGGGGCCATCCTGTCCCCCCCGTTCTGTGGGGGACACTGTTCAGCAGATCTTCATCTGGTCCAGGGAGCCCAAAAATGCTGAGAGACGGTAACCATGGCGGGTGACCCTCTGACCTCCCTGGTCCCCCAGAGCAGTCAGGGTGACCCCCCCCACTCCCTCCCTGCTGGGGACTGCTGCTGACGGAGTAGGGTGGGGGCCTGGCGACTCAGGAGGCGCTTTGCAGGGGGTCCGTGGAGGTTGATTTTGGGTTTGGGTCGTCTTGGGGATTTGCTGGTGGCCCCTAGGCATCTGGTCCTGACCCAGGGGCTTGGTGAGCCGCCCACCGGGGAGGGGTCAGCCTCGCTTCATCCTGCCACCCTTGCCATGCAGGGAGTATGGCTGGGGGGGGAACCCCTGTGCCCCATGGGAAGCCCTGCCTGCCTTGGGCCCAAGAGTCTAGTGGAGCAGCACCCCCGAAGTGGGTAGAACCCTCCCACTTGGTTACTAGCCTTTCTTCTGGAGCAGCCGTAAGCGGAGTTCCCACACAGGACAGAGCTCCCGGGGCCCCATGCGGGGGCCTTCCGCTCACACCGCACATCCACACAGTGATGGGCAGGCTCCGGCTCCTCGTTATTCACCAGAGATCCTCCCTCTGTCTCGGGACCCCGTCCCGACCCCACGGGATTTCCGTTGTCCCTCTGCGTCGGACCCTCCGGGCCGGGACCCTGAGTCCACCGTTCCTCGTGGGGATGCCCTGGGAGGTTGGAGGAGGGCTGGCCAGGGGACCCGCAGGACATCCCCAGGCTTTGCTCATCCCATCAGGGGTCCCTGCTGCCCACGTGGCTCCTGCCTATGGACGCTGGCCCTGACTCCTGGCCGGCTGTGCTGGCCGGGTCCACACCATACTTGTGGGAAGGGGTCACTCTGCACCGCCCACGCAGGGGGGACCCCCAAGCACCCACCTTCTGCCAGGTGCCGTTCCTCTTCTTCGACCCTGGTCAGGGCCCCTCCCCACCTGCGTAGGCTCCTGCTTGTGACTGCTTCTCCATCAGGAAGCAGGCCCACCCCTCAGGGCCTCCTGGGGCTGCCGGCCTGATGAGCTCAGGGGCACCTGTCACTGTGACCAAGCTTGCGGGGTGATCTCTGGGAAGGCCATGCTCAGATGTGGTTCCAGGAGGATTTTAGCAAAGACAGACGGCTTTCCGTACCCAGACCTCCCCTGGCAGCCCACAGGGGTCCATGCTCTATGTGGCCTTGGAGGGACCAAGCACCCAGCTTCCATGGCCCGCCCCCATGCCCACCCACCTCTTCCCAAGGGGCCCCGTACACAGGCCCCATCCTGCCTCGTCCTTGGGGCCGTGTGTGCTCTGGTGTCCCGGCGTACACTTAGGAAGCTGGGTGCTATGAGCTGGAGGCCCCCACCACCGTCAGCACCACCGAGGAATAGGGATCCCATTCCGACAGATGAATGGGAGGGGAGCCCTCGCAGGTGGAGAGCGGCAGGCCCCGGCGCTGGCCACAACCCGGCACCTGTTCTCAGGGACCTAGGGGTCCCTGCCTTCCACCACCAGAAACCAGCTGACCTGTGTTCACGGGACCTGAGCCCGGTGCGGCGGGACGGGCTCCAGGCCCACATGTCTCCTTCCTCTGCAGAGTCTGAGACCCCCTGGCCGGCCCTGCCTGTCTTCCGCACCATGCCCCAGGGGTTAGTGTGCCGGCCGGTCAGCCTGGCTGGCCTGGCCTTCCGAGAGCCCTGACGGACTGAGACATATAAGGGGTGACCGTGCCTGGGGACTCCTGGAGGGCAGCTCTCTACTGCTCTCATCCAGCCCTGCCTCCCTCCCCCTGAAGCACCTGCACTGACTGACCTGAGTCAGCATGACCCGGCCCTCTAACATGGAGGTTGGCCTGGGAGGGCCTCATCCGGGAGGGCCTGTGGGGGCTCCCTCCCCATGAGGGGTTGGCTGACTCCGGATCGGATCGCCCTGCAGGGGCTCGGGGAATCGGAAGGGGCTCCCCTCTCCCAAGCTTCAGGCCCCGGGGGTCCCTGTCTATAACACGGACCCCTACTGCCCTCTCCTGGTGGTCGGTGGCATGGACACCACAACGGGGGCGGGGGGGGGGGGGGGTCTCTGGGGGTCTCCGGCTGAGGGTGCACTCCCTGCTGGTCCAGGAACCCTCAGGGCTGGTCGCCCAGTGTCCCGAGGGTACACACAGGCTCTCGGTGTCTGTGACCTGGGGGTGGCGAGGGGCAGCAGGGGAGTATCCCGGCATTATCTCTCATATCTTTTATGTTTAGGTTCTTCCACAGCGTGTAGCTTGTACAATTTCCCCTTGAAGTTGTGGGGCTTTCTGTGTCCTGATACCCGTGCACTGGTGTGACATGCTCCCAGTGTCACCTAATTCCGGAATGTTGCATCTCCCCAAAGGCAGCCCTGTCCCCATCTGTTGTCACTCCCCACCCCCTCCCCAGCCCCCACGAGTCTCCTTCCCATCTGTGGTCCGTGGAGGGGCCCGGTCTGGGCGTGTCACACGTGTGGACTCACACCCCGTGTGGCCTCCTGCGTCTGGTTCCCTCCCTGTGCGTCGTGGGCTCGGGTCCGTCCCCGGGGCCGCGTGTGGGGGTGCCTCTCCAGCTCAGGGCAGGAGCGAGTCCATCGTGCCTGGGACCCCCAGCGCGCCGGCTGCCTCTCATCCCGCCTGTCTTCCAGGACTCCGCGTACCTCGACGACCTTTCCAACGCCTCCATTTTCTCCTCGTCCGTGGACTCCCTCTCAGACATCGCAGACACACCAGACTTCCTGCCGGCCGACAGCCTCAGCCAGGTGCCCACCATCTGGGACGTGAGCACCGGCCCTGCTGCTCACGAGAAGGTGAGCTCAGCCCCAGAGGCCTCCGCATGGGCAGCTGGCCCGGGGCCCCGCCCCAGGCTGGGGGCAGATCCAGGTTGCTCAGAGACATCAGCGAGGTCGTTGGGCAGGGGTCCTGGTGGTTTCTGCCCCTCGAGAATGCAGGGGCGCGGCATGGGGAAGGGGAGCTCCTGCACTGGGCTCCTTACCCTTCTTTCTGCGAAGGGTCCTGTCACAGCCAGGCACCGCCCTCACCGGCTCCGGTGGCTCAGTCTCTGCGCCTTATCCTGCTGGGCATATGGGGTTCACCGGGAGACCAGCCAGAGCCAGCTTCCAGCACCGGGTCTCCCTCTGGGGACTCTGGGCGCTGTCTGGAGACATTGTGGGGGGCGGCTGCTCCTGGCTTTGAGAAGGTGCGGGCCCGGGAACCAGAGGGTTGCGTTGGCGCCTGTGAAGCTCATGCTGGTCCCTGTCCTACTCGTGCAGGACTCTGATGGGGGAGCGTGGGTGACATCCGGCCAGGTGGGAGGGGTCCCCAGTGTGTCAGGCCCAGACTCCAGCTCATTCCCAGACTGGGCAGAGGTGTGTGTGGGAGGGAGATGGGGCCCCGTCCAGCGCCCCCCAGGTTCTCTGCCGGAAGAGAAGCCCCTAGCTCTTGGGAGCCAGAACCTGGTTCAAGGCTCTGACAGGTAGCCCTGGGAACGTGGGTGAGGGGTCGTGCTTCTAAGGGGGAGCAGCCTCTTCCATCCCGAGCCCCGCCTGGTGGCTCCCACCAGTAGACCCAATGCCTGCCCAGTCACCTGGACCTTCCTTGGCGCCTTCCGGCCCCTCTGAGCCAGGGTGCGATAGATGGGTCTGCAGGGTCCGGGGCCCAGCGTGGGGCCGGCAGAAGGGCAGCGAGCGCCCAGGGCGGCCTTGGGCGGCCCCTGTCCTTTATGGCCATGACGGGTGGCCCGGGCAGCCTTCTTCCATCTGGGCTGAAGGGCCTTCGACCAGCCCCTGGCTCCTGGGTGCAGAGCGTGAGGCAGAGGCCGCTTGAAGTGGTCAGCAGGAGGACGGCTGCAACCCCGCCTCACAGCCCGCTGCTTGCCAGCCCGGCCGGAGTCCTGCTTCAGCCTCCCAGGAATCCGGGCCCCCCAGGAATCCGGGCCGGGTTTTTTGTTTTTGTTTTTTGGTTAATTGAATGTTTGTTTTGTTAATTAAAAAAAAGGAGGACGGGGAATAGAGTCTGGTTTCACCCTTTCATTGTCTTTTTCAAAAAAGCTTTGGCACATTCTTAACCTTCAAAAACAGTGGGAGTCCTAGAAATCAAGTGGGTTATCACACACCCCATACCTTGTCATCCCCCAGAGAGGAAGGGACCCTCGAGCTCTGCGTGTGCTCAGGAGTGAGCCCCTGGCGCTCACAGTCATGGGTCTGGGCATGGTGGGGGTCCTGGAGGGGATGGGGTCTAGAAGGGACTTCTTTATTTCTGCTTCGTTTCTCACGTTTGTGGTTTTATGATGACCACACTACTTTCGTGATTTTTATTTTAAGAGAAAGTGTGTTTTAGAATTGCGCAGATCTGGTCGGGACCCTGCTGTGTCCACCCCGTGTGTCCCAGGACAGGTCACCCCCACCAGCCTCAGTGTGATCACTCCCTGAGGGCGGGCAGGTGGAGGGCCAGGTGTGACACGTTCTCCAGGGTTCGGGTCTCCTGTCCTGGACCCTCTGGGCTCTGGATGCCACCTGAGTTCTGATGCCAGGGGTCCTTGTGTCCCCATGGCCGATGGGCTCCCCCCAGGCACCGCCTTTGTCCAGGAGGTTCTTGGTCCCCTGGGACCACGCGCAGGTGGTCCATCTTCTAGGGCATGACTGTGGCTGGAACACAGGACAGGTCCTTACTATGTTGATCTGCATGATGGGGTTGTAGCCTGTTGCTCAAAAGAGCCAGCTGCCAGGCAGCAGGAAGGAGGCAGGCAGCTGGCCGTGAGCTGAGGGGCGTGAGGACAGTGTGAGAACCCGCTGGAGACCAGGCTGAGGGCCCACGGGGGGCATTTCCTCCCCCGATCTTGCCTGCTGGCTCATGTCCACCCTCTGCTCTAGCTGCTCCTGCCCACTGGGCCATGGACAGGCCTTGAGGACCCTGTGTCCTCCCTTTCCAGCACCCCACTTCTTGTCAGCTACCAGGTAAGCTGGGCCCCCTCCCCAGTGCTGCCTGCCTCTTGTAGGGCCTGGGATGCTCAGGGGCACCTGTCTGGAAGCAGGGTCTCCCCCATTGTATAGGTGGGGAAACAGGCCCTGGGGAGGCACCACATGGGGGGGGGGGGTTGCCCCATTTACTGGGCTGGCTGCCCTCTGGGGGAGGGACGGCTGTGCTGGGCAGGACTAGCCCGTGCAGCTGGGACCACAGCTCTGGTGCTGACCTTCAGTCCCAGAGTCAGCCTGAGGAGGAAGACGAGGCAGAGGAGGATGAGGGGGAGGAGCTGGGCCACACAGAGACCTACGCCGACTACGTACCATCCAAATGTGAGTGCACGGCCAGCTGCTAGCCCCCAGCCGGGCCCTGCCAGGCCTGCACAGCCCCAGCGGGCTCCAGCCAGAGGCAGGGCCAGCGGCAGGAGCTGCAGGCTGGTTCCTGGGACTATCTACAGGGGCACAGGCTGGCTTTGGCTGTGGGCTGGCCTTGGGGACAGTTCTGTAAACCTCACTTGCCACAAAGCCAGAGGTACCATAGAGGGTCCCATGAGAAGTGAGTCCCACCTTCCTCTCTGAGCAGGGGTCTGCCCCCCCATTCCTTTGTGCAAAACACTGATGGGCCCCCTTCCCCAGACCCTGGTCTGCCCCTCTGCCTTCTGGGAGCTTCCCCCAGCCGGCCCTGGACCCTGGCAGCCCACCCTAGACCCTGGCCACGCCCCTGACGTGCCCTTGGCCATGCCTCTCCAGCCAAGATCGGAAAGCAGCATCCGGACCGCGTGGTGGAGACCAGCACCCTCTCCAGTGTCCCGCCGCCAGACATCACCTACACCCTTGCCCTGCCTGCTTCCGACAGCGGGGCCCTGTCTGCCCTACAGCTAGAGGCCGTCACCTACGCCTGCCAGGTGACCTCAGGTCTCCCGCTCCGCCAGCCGCGTCCTACGTGGGGGGCCCTCAAGGCCCCAGGGAGGGGCAGCCCGCCAGGGCCTGACCGCCCTTCCTTGGCCCGCAGCAACACGAGGTCCTGCTCCCCAGCGGGCAGCGGGCCGGCTTCCTCATCGGGGATGGTGCAGGCGTGGGCAAGGGGCGCACGGTGGCCGGCATCATCCTGGAGAATTACCTGCGGGGCCGGAAGAAGTCCCTGTGGTGAGTATGCTCCCCTGCGGCCCACGCCCACGCAGGCAGGGGAGGAGGGGAGGGAGGGGAGGGGGCACCGTGGCACCCACCAGCCCGCACTCCTAGGTTCAGCGTCTCCAACGATCTCAAGTATGACGCGGAGCGGGACCTGCGGGACATCGATGCGCCGGGGATCGCAGTGCACGCGCTGAGCAAGGTGGGTGGGGTCGCCCCCTCCTCGGGTGGGGCCCGGAGCACTAGCCCGGCAGTGCCCCCACGCCCGCCCCTCTCCTCCAGATCAAGTACGGGGACAACACTACCTCAGAGGGCGTCCTCTTCGCCACCTACTCTGCCCTCATCGGGGAGAGCCAGGCCGGCGGGCAGCACCGAACGCGCATCCGCCAGATCCTGGAGTGGTGCGGGGAGGCCTTCGATGGAGTCGTATCCTGGCTCGGCTGCGGGCGCGGGAGGGCGGGGCGGGGTGGAAGGGAGCGCGGAGCCCGCGAGGGTTTGGGGCTGGAGGGGGCGGGGCGGGAGGATGGCCCTGGGGCGGGGGCCAAGGGAGAGGGGCGGAGGAGGGGTGGGGTCAAGCGAGAGCGTGGGGTCCGGAAGGGGGCAGGGGGAGAGGGACCGGAGGGAGGGGCGGGTCCCTGGAATCCTGGGACCTCACCCCGGAAGCTGGGGGAGTTCCCGGCAGGAGGCTGGCGGTGGCTGACCGCTGTTGTCCGCTGTGGTCTGGCCCGGCTTCCCGGCTCCAGCTGGCTGGACCCCCGACCGCAAGCGTGGGGGCGGGCCTTGGGGGGCGGGCCCCAAGGCCGTGGCAGTGGGAATGGGGCAGAGGGCGCCTCCTCCCCCCTGCCTCCGCAGCTCCCCGGTGGGCAGGCCAGGCTGGGGCAGCCAGAGGACAGCTGGGCTCCTGGGGCTTGGTGGGGTGGGGTGGGGGGGGGGGGTGGCTCTGCTGACCCGTCAGCCTCTGTCGGTATCCGTGTGGGCTCCAGGCCCTTCCCGACAGAAAGTGTGGGGATCCGAGAGGTGTCCAGCCTCCTCCTGTGTGGAGCGTGGAGGAGTGTTTTGTGTCCCTTCCTCCGGAGCGGGCAGCAGCATGTGGAAGGTCTGGCTGCGCACAGGACCGTCTGCAGTGGCCGCGTGGTCACTCTGTGCTCCCTGCGCACTCCCGGGCCTCCAGCACTCTGCCAGCGGACCCCCTCAGTCTCCCCAGCGAGGTGCCTGGTTTCCTGGGGATTTCTGCACTGGGGTCCACCGAGGGTCCTCTGGGCCTCATGCAACAGGGGCCCCTGCTGCCTGGTGCGCACGGCTATGTCCGCGCTGCTGGTGTTGCTCTGGGGCAGGGCCTGGCCCTCACTGAAGGGTTCTGGGGGCACCTTCCTGTACATGGTCCCAGAGGTCGTCCCCTGGGTGCCTTGGCATGTGACTTTTCTCCTCCCTGCCTGCCCTGGGCACATGTGCTCATCACCACGTGTTCTGCCACTCTGTCCCGTCTCAGGGATGTGGCGGTGGTCTCCAGCGTCTCTGTTATAAACAGCCCCGGGTGACCAGCCTGTGTGCCCCATCACATGCTCTCACTTTCCTCGGGCCATTCCCAGAAGTGGGGTGGCTGGCCCCCAGGCCTCCCAGCACTCTTGGGAAGTCCCTCTCGCTTCTGGTCCAGGCACAGATCAGAAGAGGGACGTCGGCTCTCTGCGTCTTTTCAGTTTGTGTGGGCAGGTTCCCAGGGTTACTGTGGCCAGACCCTTGCGGTCCTCCAGAGCAGGGCCCACCGGCCAGAAGGGACCTGAGGCCGTTTGCACGGCCTGGGGCAAATGTCAGCGCAGAGAGCATTCGCGCCTGCGAGGACCGTGTGCTTGCTCCGCAGTCCCGCTTCCTGGTCTTGTGTCCACGCGTCCCTGTGCCCTTGACACACCGTGCCCCTTCCTGTTAGAACGTGTTCGTGACCCATACCCTCGCCTGGAAGCTGCTTCCCCCCACTCCTCTCCTCGTTCTCTAGTCTGTTTGCTTAGGGTCTTCAGGGTCTGTGGGGAGTGACGCAGAGAGCCAGCACCACCCCCTCCCCGGCTTCCCTGGGGGAACAGCTACAGCCAGGAGGCCCACCCCCTCACTCAGAGACCCTGTTTCCCTGTGCTCCCTGGTGGTGCTCCTTAATGTCCTCACCAAGCCGGCGCCTGCCGGGTCTGTCAGTAGTGGGGGCCTCCAGGCTGTTTCCTCCTCACCCTGATGGCCTCCAGGCCCCTTTCCGAGCTTCCCCTGGAGCATCAGACCAGGGCCTATGGGGCTGCCTGCCTTCCAGAACAGTCCTTAACCCCTGCCTGCCCCAGATTGTGTTTGATGAGTGCCACAAAGCCAAGAACGCCAGCTCTACGAAGATGGGCAAGGCTGTCCTGGACCTGCAGAACAAGCTGCCCCAGGCCAGGGTGGTCTATGCCAGCGCCACAGGTGGGCATGGGGGAGGTGCATCTGTCCCTTGAGCCTTTCTGGGGCTGCGTCCCAGGCCCTGACCTGGCTAAGTTAGAGGAGCTGACAGGCGGCTCCCTTGTCCCAGGTGCCTCTGAGCCCCGGAACATGATCTACATGAGCCGCCTGGGCATCTGGGGTGATGGCACGCCCTTCCGAACCTTCGAGGAGTTTCTGCATGCCATTGAGAAGAGGTGGGTGCCTGTCCCTGACCATGACAGGGGCTGCCAAGGGACCCGCAGAGGGCCTGCTGTCCAGCAAGCTGTCTCCACATCCTGGCCTGCACAAGTCTGGCAAGCCGAGGGATCTTGTTATTTCTCTGCCTAGTGCTTCCCATCACTCTGGGGGAAGGAACCCCGCCCTGCTTTTCCTGTACCCCCCGACCCCTGTGGCTCAGGCAGATTAGAGCGTGGGGCCTCTGCACATGCTCCCTCCTCTCTCTGTGCCCGTGGCTCTTGCTCACCCTCGGCTCCTGCTGCCGGCCCCTCCCTGGGTCACTCTGTGGCTGAGTGGAACCCAGCGTGATCCATCAGGTGGCTCTGTCCCTGTGCACAGGGGCGTGGGCGCCATGGAGATCGTGGCCATGGATATGAAGGTCAGTGGCATGTACATCGCTCGGCAGCTCAGCTTCTCTGGTGTCACCTTCCGCATTGAGGAAATCCCCTTGGCCCCAGCCTTTGAGCGCGTCTACAACCGCGCGGCCCTGCTGGTAAGCCAGGCGACTGGGGGTCCCTGACGGTGGTGTGAACACAAGTGTGCGTTTCCCCTCGGAGTTACGCTCCTGTCACTGTCAGCGTCTGTCCTCAAAGGCACCACAGGCATTTTTCGGGTCACAGAAGGGAGGAGGCAGCAGGCCCGCCCATCTGGCCCCTGGCTGGAGACCAGCGTCGTGCTCATGTGGGGAGCTCCTCTGTGGCCCGACTGACGTGGGCCTGTAACCAGGCCCCCAGCAGGCCTTCCCGCCACGGTAGGAGCTCGTTATTCCTGGAGCCTGTGGCTGTCCCCAGCGTCCATGTCTCTGTGCCTGTGGCTGGGCCTCATTGCCATTGCCATTCCGGCGTATGGCTGGGCTCCCTTGTTCTCGCCGGCAGCTCCCCTACGCCGGACGAGCCCTGAGCCTCAGCCCTGAGGTTACAACTAGGACTTAGTTCAACCCAAAGGAGAGCCGTCTTCCCACACCCTGGCGGTCAGTCTCTGCACTGGGCCCGCCCCCTGTTGTGAAGGCCACAGTTGTCCCCAGCTGTGGGCCCGGGTCACTGGGGCAGCAGCGCCGTAGGTGAGCAGCCCCGCTCTGCAGTATCCAAGGCCCTGGGGCTGCGGGCAGGCGTCCCCAGCCCTCTCTGAAAGGCCATCCAGGCCCCCGTGCTGCCTGTGCGGGTCACCTTCCCTGTGGCCTCACCAGCTCCACACGTTTCGGTCCGTTAACGTTTCTCCGTCGGGTTGACGCTGCCTCTTGTGTCGCTCAGCCACCCACGTCTGCACCCCTGGCCACGGATGCCAGCCAGTGGGGGCCGGGTGGCCCAAGGTGGGAGCCGGGGGCGGGAGCCGGGCAGCAGGCGGGCAGCGGGGGCTCAGCCCGGTGTGTCATTGCAGTGGGCCGAGGCCCTGGGCGTGTTCCAGCAGGCGGCCGACTGGATCGGCCTGGAGTCCCGCAAGTCGCTGTGGGGCCAGTTCTGGTCGGCCCATCAGCGCTTCTTCAAGTACCTGTGCGTTGCTGCCAAGGTGTCCCGGCTGGTGGGGCTGGCCCGGGAGGAGCTGGCCCGGGACAAGGTGAGCCAGAGGCCGAAGCGCCGGCCCCGTGGGCCTGCCCAGGCACTCTGCCCTGGTCCTCTCGAGAGCTGGGCGGCTGCGCCGAGACCCCTGTGCCCTTCTGTGGCTGGCTGAGCCCGTGAGGATGGGCTGTGGCACCGGCGGTGCTGAGGCCGGGAAGGTTCTGGTCCTGCACAACCACACTCCCCTGAAGCAGGCGCTGTGCATGGCCTTGCCTGTGGTTCTCTGTGTCCAGGCTGGCCTGGTGATTCCCCGGGAAGAGCTGGGTGGGAGCCAGGGCAGAGAACAAGGGAGAGGGTCCAAGAGGGCTAAGGGCAGCTGTGCGCTGCTGTGTGGAGTTTCCTAGGGCAGATCTGGGTGCTCTGGGGGCCCGGCCGCTGGCAGGATGGAAGCAGTGGGGAGACAGAAACAGGCCAGCTCTGGGTTTCTGACTGCCGGGGGCCGGGCTTGGGAGCCTGGGGCTTCTCCGCGGGCCCCTCTGGGGCCACGCTCCAGGGATGACTGGTGGGGGTCCGAGAGCCCAGCTCACCCCCCTCCTCCATCCCCACCCCCCCAAGTGTGTGGTCATCGGGTTGCAGTCCACGGGCGAGGCTCGGACCCGGGAGGTGCTGGATGAGAAGGATGGGCAGCTCGACTGCTTTGTCTCCGCCGCTGAGTGAGTGGTGCTCCCAGCCCAAAGGGCGGGTGGTACAGTCAGTCTGGGGACGACCCCCCTTCCCCACATGTGACAGCCCATGTGTTGTGATCCCAGCGGTGGGGGCCCAGGTGTGCGTCAGCTGGGACACCAGCCCTGGCCCCCAGACGCGGCTCCAGTTGTAAAACCGGAAAGATTAGCCGCGGGTGACCTCAGGGCTCAGAGGTGCCGGCCGAGGGACTGGGGTTTCAGTGTGAGGCTCCCAGGTGCCCACCCCCCACCGTGGGCCTGGTGCGGTTTCGGGAACTGCACAGATGTTCGGGTCCCCGAAGCAGCAGTTCTCTCTTCCCGGGTCTCCTGGGCCCAGCATCCCTCAGAGGCGGTTGGCCTATGCAGGCAGAGCCCTGAGCCCTTGATGGCGGGAAGGAAGGAGCCCTACGCAGGCCCCCGCCCCACACTCAGGCCTTCCCAGTAAAACTGCGCCCCTGCAGTCTGGGGCCCTCCGCCCATCTCCCCCCCACCCCCCCGCATCCCTACCTCCCCCGCCCCGTAATCTGCACAGCTGCCTCCCTGCCCCTGCCCCCCCTCTGAACCCCAGACACTGGGTGCCAGTCCCCCGAGCTAGCTCCAGCGTGGGCTCAACACTACTCCAGCTCCCGTCGGACAGCATGGTCTCCTTGTAGTGGGAATAAATTCTGCCGCTCGTTTCCAGGGGCGTCTTTCTGTCACTGATTCAGAAGCACTTTCCTTCAACCAAAAGAAAGAGAGAGAGAGGAGCAGGCAGCAAGAGAAAGCGTAAGCCTCCCCGCCCCCTGGCCTCTGACCCCCTCTACGCCCAGCCTGGCCTGTGGCCCTGCGGCTTCCCTCCCGAGCAGCCGCCCTCTGCCACTTGCTGCGCAGCCTGCGGGGCGTGGGGGTCTGACTCGTGACGCCCGCCCCGTCTGTCCGGGGCAGGACAGACACCGGGACAGGACAGACACCGGGACAGCTCAGCATAGCTTCTGAGAGAGAGAGGCAGAGGGAGGGATGTGGGGGAGAGGGAGAGAGGAAGGGTGGGGGGAGAGAGGGAGCCGGCCCGGCAGCTGCCTCCGGGCTGCACCGCCTGGCAAGGACACACAGATCCAGCAGGGCCCAGAAGCTCCGCGCAGCTGCCACGATAGCAAGAGACAAGTAGCCAGGGCTGCAGGCTGGCGTGCTTAGCTCGTCCTCGGGCAGCAACCTCCCGGTGGGCTCCAGAACCACCCTCAGACAGGTTTGGGGCTGGGGGCGCTTAAGATTCTGGTACCAGCCTTGTGCTCCCTCGGCGGAAGCCAGCCCAGCAGCTACACTGTGCCGGCCGTGGGGGGCTACGACGGGGCTACGACAGGGAAGTTCTCCTCCAGTAGAGGCTGAGCATCAGCTCATCATGGGACATGAGGCCCGGAGAGGGCAAGCAGCTCACCCGAGGTCACAGAGCCAGACCAGGGGGCCACAGCTCCCCTCACCTCCAGGACTGGCCTGTGGGGTTCCCTGGACCATGGCAGTGCACAGAAGGGGCATGGACCGCCATCCTCTTGGGCCCAGGACACGTTCTCTGGCCAGCCGGCCCAGGCTTGTCTTGTGAGGTCAGGTGTGCGGCCTCCTTAGGCCCCAGCTCAGGATAAGCTGAAGTGTCAGGAAATGGGATGGGACGCTAAAGCTGCCCCTTTATGCCCTGCCCGGGCCCACGGCAGGACCCCGGACAGCAGCCCAGAGCTGGCCGGACAAGAGACTCAGGCCAGGCCCAGCGCATGCGCCTGGCCCCAGGCAGCCCCCTTCCCCATGTGCGGAATCGCGGGGAGCTGGGCCCCTCCAGAGCGGAGCAGGCTGGGCCTCGGTGAGCCTGGTTCTCGGTATGCAGGGCGGCCGCGGGGCCGTGCGGCCAAGACGCCCAGACTGGCGTGCGAGGCGGCAGGCGTGATCCGCATCAGCGACGACAGCAGCACGGAGTCGGACGCCGGCCCGGACAGCGACTCCCACTCCTCCCCCGAGTCCGTGCTGGACGACGACGTGGTCATCTTGGACACTGTCGGGCTGCCAGCTGACGACCGCGGTGAGGCCCGCGGCCTGGCATTTGCCACTTTCCAGATCGGGGAGACGGGCTCAGAGAGCTGTCGGGGCCGCGCTGCTGGTCAGAGGCCGAGTGGGCTCGCGCCAGCCATTTGGGGGAGCAGAGGGCGCTGGACCCCAAACCCTGCTGTGTCCCACTCCCTGGGAAACCCCTTGTCCACCGCAGCGAGCGGGGCTATGGGCAGGGGGAGCTGGCTGGTACCCCCCTGACCCTCCGGCCCTGCAGGGCCCCTGTGGCCCCTGCAGCGGGACCCTCACGGCCCTGGCATCCTGGAGCGTGTGGAGCGGCTGAAGCAGGACCTGCTGGCCAAGGTGCGGGTGCTGGGCCGGGAGCTGCCTGTGAACACCCTGGATGAGCTCATCGACCAGCTCGGGGGCCCGGAGCGCGTGGCCGAGGTGAGCCCCACCTCCGCGCAGGCTCTGAGGCCCCCTTGGTGGTCACCTTACGTCTGCACCCAGTGCGGTGAGGTGGGCTTGGGGTGCGGGGGGCCCGAGCTCCAGCATCCACTGTCCAGCCCACGAGGCTGGGGGTGCCAGTTGAGGACCCTTCTCGCTCGGCCCCTGCTCCCCGGCCCAGCTCTGTGTCCCCTTCCCCACACACCCTTCTCTGTCCCTGGGCCTCTGGGGGCACTCTCGGGTCTGGCCCCCCTTGTCCCCTCCTTGTCCCCTCCCCTGCACAACTGTACCCTTTCCTGGGATGTCCTGGGGTGAAACCCAGGTCTGTTTTCGCCTCAGGCAGCAGTTTTACAGAGAAGATGGGGTGGAGTGAAACTCCGTGTCTCCCCGGCGGGCGGCTAGGGCCTGGGGCAGAGGCTGCGTGTGGCCCAGGGTCCGCAACACCCCGCAGCACACACTGAGGAGACGTGGGGCACAGGTGGGGAGGCAGGGAGACGCGGCAGGGACCGCCCTCGCAGGGCCGCAGCGGCTCACTGCCATTCTCTCTCCCCCAACCAGATGACTGGCAGGAAGGGCCGCGTGGTGTCCAGGCCTGACGGGACAGTGGCCTTTGAGTCTCGGGCGGAGCAAGGCCTTTCCATCGACCACGTGAATCTCAGGGAGAAGGAGCGCTTCATGAGTGGGGAGAAGGTGCGGGCTCTGGAGACGGGGCCTCTGGGCCCTGGGAATGGGCTATGTCCACAGGTGCTCCCGGGGTCCTCCCGGTGTTGGGGGGAGCCTGTGAGGTCCGGGGGCCCCAGGAGATGCAGGGTTCCTGAGGGGCTGACCCCAGGACCACAGAGCCCTGCAGCCTCTGCTGGGTCCGTGTGTGCGTGACCGTGTGTGTGCACCTGAGCAGGGCCCCTTCGGGTCTCCCCGGCTGTCCCAGCCTTCAGGCACTGTCACCTGTGCCGTCCCTGCTGCGTGGCTTCTCTGGGGCCCACCCGTAAAACCCCGTGTGGGAAAGCCGCTGTGGGCAGGGCAGTCCCCACTCAGTCCGGGGGCACCCAGAGGCAGCCCAGACCCTGCTCCCAGCCCCCACGGGCTGCCCCACGGGCACACACGTCAGCCTCTGGGCGGGTGGCCCTGAACAAGCCCGGGCGGGCCAGGCAAGGGGCACAGGGCACAGACGTGTCCCTTCCGCGTCCCGGCAGCTCGTGGCCATCATCTCCGAGGCCTCCAGCTCTGGCATTTCCCTCCAAGCCGACCGCCGCGTCCAGAACCAGCGGCGCCGGGTGCACATGACCCTGGAGCTGCCGTGGAGTGCCGACCGCGCCATCCAGCAGTTCGGTGAGCCCCGGCCCGGCCTCCCCGCCCGGCCTCCCAGCCCTGGCCACCAGTCCCTGAGAGCCCTCCTCTGCCTTCAGGCCGGACCCACAGGTCCAACCAGGTCTCTGCGCCCGAGTACGTCTTCCTCATCTCGGAGCTGGCCGGGGAGCGCAGGTTTGCCTCCATCGTGGCCAAGCGGCTGGAGAGCCTGGTGAGCGGGCGGGCGGGCTCCCCAAGGAAGGCCTGCAGCGGGCCCCCGGGGCGGGGTGAGGCGGGGGCAGCTCATGACGTCCTTCCCCGTCCTGGGCAGGGGGCTCTGACCCATGGGGACCGGCGCGCCACGGAGTCCCGTGACCTGAGCAAGTACAACTTCGAGAACAAGGTACCTGGGGAGGGCTGGGGACGGCAGAGGGGTCCCTTGCCCAGGTCCAGCCTCCGAGCCGGGCCCTCCTGACCCCTCACCCCCCCCCCCCCAGTACGGTGCCCGGGCCCTCAGCCGCGTGCTCACCACCGTCCTGAGCCAGGCTGAGAACAAGGTGCCGCTGCCCCAGGCCTACCCCGGAGGAGATGCCGCCTTTTTCCGGGGTGAGCAGCGGGAGAGTGAGGGTGTTGGGTGGGGGGCAGCTTGGCCCTGAGCTGTTTGGGGCACTGGGGTTGGTAGACTAGATCTGTGCCCAAAGAGTTCTCCCACCCTCGCTTACCAAGGGGCCGCCGGTGGCAGGGAAGACCCGGGGCTGGCTGGGGAGGCCAGGGCGGGGTCAGGGCAGCGCGCACTCGAGGCCCTGCCTTCCGCAGACATGAAGCAGGGCTTGCTGTCCGTCGGCATCGGGGGCCGGGAGTCCAGGTCTGGCTGTCTGGATGTGGAGAAGGGTGAGTTCTGTGCGCAGCCCCCCAGCCCCAGCGGGAAGACCCCCACCCCTCCCAGGTCGGGGCCCCTCCTGACGCAGCCTGAGCGCCCTGCCCGCCTGCCCAGCAGATTGCTCCATCACCAAGTTCCTGAACCGCATCCTGGGGCTGGAGGTGCACAAGCAGAACGCGCTCTTCCAGTACTTCTCGGATACCTTCGACCACCTCATCGAGATGGACAAGAAGGAGGGCAAATACGACATGGGCATCCTGGGTGAGGGTCACAGCGGGGCAGCATCTCTCCCCGCCCAGGTAGCGCAGGGAATGGCCCCTGCCATCACCCGAGGGACTGAGGCCGGCCGGGCTGTCCCACTGGCAGCACGCCCCAGGGGGCCTCGGAGGAGCAGGACTTGGAGCGTCTCGAAGACTCTAGGGAGAGGGGCGCCGAGCGCTGTCCCGTGCTTGGGTGTCCCGCAAGGACTGCAGAGTTTGATTTAGACGTGAGGCATGTATTGGCGTGCCTAGCGTGATGGCGGTAAGCCGGGCACACGTGCGCTCATCCCACCCTGGGCCAGGCCCTCACCGAGAACAACGGCCGTCTCTGATGTTCCACTTGGCCCTGGCGTTGAAAGCACACGCTCTTGGAACGTGAATGGCCGTGGCCGTGTGCCCATAAAACTTTCGTAAACTCGGTGGCCGGTACAGTTTGCTGACTCTTACATCAGCCGTCCCCCAGCAGCCACGCAGAGCACACTGCGCGTGGCCTGTAGTCCCACCGAGCGTGACTGTCCAGCAGGACCCCCGGCCACCACCGGAGGGCCACTTGCTGTCCAGGGTGCCACGTAGGGTCGGGTCCAGGCCGTCTGTACGGGGGGAACCTCCACTGTGCTCTGGCGGGCATCTCTGGGATACCCCAGAACTTGGGACTGATACCCCCCAAAAGCCCAGAGCCCAGAGCCTGCCCAGCCACACGGGTCCTCAGGGCATGCTGGGATCCGTGGGGCAGGGACCCCCGGGCGGGTGGCAGGTGGGAGGGTCTCAGCCCCCTGTCCTCTCCACGCCCTCTCTGCAGACCTGGCTCCGGGCATCGACGAGATCTATGAGGAGAGCCAGCAGGTTTTCCTGGCCCCCGGACACCCACAGGACGGACAGGTGGTCTTCTACAAGGTGAGGACACCCAGAGCCGCCCAGCCCTTGCAGCGCAGTCCCCACTGCGCCACTCCGCCCTCTGAGCCCACCTGCTCTTGCAGATCAGCGTGGACCGTGGCCTCAAGTGGGACGAGGTTTATGCCAGGTCGCTGGAGCTGACGGGCACCCATGACGGCTTCTACCTCTCGAAGGTGGGCGTCCAGGTGGCGCACAGGTCCCCAGGGGCAGGACCCCAGCGGAGGGGAGGGGAGCGGAGGGGCGGGGCAGGGAGGGCCGCCTCACGCGCCCGCCTGCCCAGGTTCGGGGCAAGCCGAGCTGCCTCCTGGCCGAGCAGAACCGCGGCAGGCACTTCACGGTGTACAAGCCCAACGTGGGTCGGCAGAGCCAGCTGGAGACGTACGACAGCCTGTGCCGGAAGTTCCGCCGGGTACGCGGGCCCGAGGGGCAGGGGTGCGGGCCGGGGCCGCCCCCTGCACGGGCGGGGGGGGGAGGGCGCCCTGCAGGGGGGCGCGCGGCTGGCCGGCCCGTGCTCGGGGCTCACGAGGCCGCGGGTCCCCAGGTGACGGCGGAGGAGGCCAGGGAGCACTGGGAGAACAGCTACGCCTTCTCGCTGACGCACTGCAGCCACACGGCGTGGTGAGGGCCAGGGCGGGACCGGGCGGGGCGCCCCTCCACCGGGCAGCGGTTCGCCGGGGCGGGGGGCGCGGGGGCGCGGGGGCGCAGGCGCTTCGGGTCTGAGTCCGCCCCCGCCCCGCGGCGCAGGAACCGCCCCTGCCGGCTGGTGCAGGAGGGCAAGGACTGCGCGCAGGGCCTGCGGCTGCGCCACCACTACATGCTGTGCGGGGCCCTGCTGCGCGTGTGGGGCCGCATCGCCGCCGTCATGGCCGACGTCACCAGCAGCAGCTACCTGCAGATCGTGCGCCTCAAGACCAAGGACAAGAAGAAGCAAGTCGGTGAGCGCGCGGGCACGCCGGCGGGGCCGGGGCCAGGGCGGGGGGCGCCGGGGTGGGCGCCCTGACCCTCCGTACCCGCCCCTGCCCCAGGCATCAAGATCCCCGAGGGCTGCGTGCGCCGCGTCCTGCAGGAGCTGCAGCTCATGGACGCCGACGTGAAGCGCAAGAACGCGCGCGCCCGGGGCTTCCCCGCGCCGCTGCCCGCCCTGCGCCCGCTCGCGCTGCCCTGCGGCCCCGGCGAGGTCCTGGACCTCACCTACAGCCCGCCGGCGCAGGCCTTCCCGCCGCCCTCGCCCTTTGCCTTCCCGCCTCCGCCCCCGGACCCCGCGCCGGCCCCCGGGGGCCTGCCGCTGGGCGCCCCGGACCCCGCGGCGGACCCCGCGGCCCTGGCGCACCAGGGCCGCGACATCAACTTCAAGGAGGTGTTGGAAGACATGCTGCGCTCCCTCAACGCCGGGCCGCCGACCGGTCCCCCCGGGCCGGGCGCAGGGGCCGCAGGAGCGCCTGGTGGGGGCGGGGGCCCCGAGCGGCAGAGCGTCATCCAGTTCGGCCCCCCCTTCCCAAACTCCTAGACGCGCTGGGCGAGCGGCAGCCGGTGTGCGAGAGGAAGCCAAGTTCCTTGCAATACTCCCGGCGGCCACAGGGACTCGGTCTGGTCTCCCGCCCGGGCTGGTGCGCGGGACCAGGCTCCCCTGCTGACTGCCCGGGAGGGGTGCTGCGGTGCCCCCACTCCGGTTCCGGAGGCCTCCACAGCAGTGCCTTCCCTGCGGGCGGCTGGGCGGACCCCTCCCGATGCTGCCCGCCCTTCCGGGCTCTCCGAGGCAGTGCAGGTCCCACTCAGGATGACTCGGGGTCTGGACTCGGAGTCTAGGCTCGGGCAGGGCCCAGGGGCGGGGGGGCTCACCCTCCCTCTGCCTCTGCCCCCCCCCAGGCCTAGGCAGGGGCTCCCCAACTCACCTCACCCCACCCACCTTACAGGGCCTGGTCTGACCGGAACCCCTGGAATCCACAAAACTGGGTGGCCCCAAGAGCTGGAAACTCAGGAAACCCCAGGTGCTCAGGGCCCTGCCTTCTGGGGGGCTCCATGGGACAGGCCCCCCCTTATTAATATATGCAATTCTTCCCCATTCTCTTTGCTCCCTAAATTATTGCCCGGCCACCTCTCCCAGGCCCCAGAATCTGCCGTGGAGCTGGTGGTGTGGACGGCCCCCCTGGTTTCTATGTATTTATAATGAATTCAAGTGTACATATGTAAAGAGATCTTTTTTAAATATATGTGCCTTTTCACTATTTCCCGGATTGTCTGCTTTTCCAGCCTGCAGAGACCGCGCCCCTGGCAGGGGTGGGGGTTGGGGGGAGGCTGCATATCTCTTCCAGGAGCATTTAGCGGATGCCAGTAGTGACCCCACTCAGGGGTGGTGGAGGCGGCTGTCACCTGTGGAGGGCAGCCAGGGTGGGTGAGACCAGCCCACTCCTCTCCCAGACCCATGTGAGGCCAAGGCCTGTGCAGAAGAGGGCCCAGCTGGAAGAGACAGGTCCCCACCCCAAGAGGCCATTGTCTACTGTCCCCGTCACCAGCATGGCAGGCCAGCTGCTTCCAGACTAGCTGTGCCAGGCCTGTGGTGTTTTGGTTGGGATGCTGGCCGCCTCCTGCGTACTACATGAACCCCGCCCGGGACCCTCATAGGGGTGCTCTGAGACCAGATCCTCTGATCACTAATGTGCACAGCTGTGGCCCCTGCTTTGGTTTTCTTCCCAGGGTTGTTGGGGGGGGGGGGGCAGGGGGGCTGTAGCCCCAGAGCAGGAGGGCCCTGGAGTTGGGGCCTTCCTGGAAGCCACAGGAAGCACATGTGGGTCTGGCCCTGAAGTTCAAAGGATCGGTCTCCAGCCGGCATGTGGACAAGTGAGGAGCCAGGAGCCCCAGGGGAAGCAGCTCAGTGTGGCTTGGGGCTTCCCTCCACCTCTTTATTCCAGTACTCCGGCCCCTCCCTCTGCTATTGACCTTTACTGGAGATACTGGAATAGTGGGTGGGGGGCAGTCTCAGCCACTCTCCAGCCATGCCATCGCCCCAAAACAGGGACAGGTATCCATCCAAAGGACCCTCTTAGCCTGGCCATCCCCCCACCCCTCCTGAGGCAGGAAGGCAAGAGACGATGCCCCCTGCCAGGACCAGATGAGGCCCCGAGGGCGGGCCTGGGCGCCCTGGCTGTGTCCAACAATGAGGCCAGTGTGCCCAGCGTGGCTCTGTGCCCGGACCAGCTTGGCCTGATGCTTGGCTCCAGGTACCTGGCTCCTCAGTGGGCAGAGCCACAAGGCACAGGCCCTGCTGACCCTTCCCCTCTAGGCACTGGGAAGACTGGCCCCAAGCATGACTCTAATAGCTGTCCCCTAACAAGTTAACACCCTGGACCAGGAGTAACAGCCGGTAATTCCTATTAGCTCCTGCAGGATCAGCTCTGCCGGGGCTCGGTGGCTGGGCCGCTCAGATTAGCACGGGGCAGCCCTCAGAGCCCAGACTGGCCAGGAACTCAGAGGCCAGGACTTGCCCCTGAAGCAGAAGGGGCCCCGGGGGAAAGGCTCCCCTCCCGGGAGGCAGGAGCACACAGCAAGCCAATGTGGATGTTTTATTCCCACAAGATAACCAGGGGGGTGGGGGGGGCGCCAAGCCTCGAGCCAGGCCAAGGAACCTTCCTCCGGCGAGGGGTGCACGCCGGGTTCTCGGGTCTGCCCCACCAGCGGGCTGGTTTTCAGGCAGACCGTCATGGGTGCCGGGTGGAAGGCTCCGAGGGGCAGGGCTGTGGGGGGGCGCATACTTGTGGAGCTAGAGGTAGCACGGCAAGTCCTTCTCGATTACCTGCGGGCACGAAGGGGGGTCAGGAGTGGCCTCTCCCCTGGGCCCCCCCTCCCGCGGGGCTCCGTGGAAAGACACCTACCAGGGGCTCTTCCATGGGACCATACCGCTTCACCACACAGCCGTTCTTGTCAATGAGGAACTGCCCAGAGAGGCCGTGTCAGGGGGGGCGGTGCTGCCAGGGGCGCTGGGGGCAGGAGCTGGCCTCCCCCCCACCTCCCAGCCTCGTCTTACCTTAGTGAAATTCCACTTGATGGCACTAGGAAAGCAACGTGAAGTCATGAGGAATCTGGTGGCAAACGCGACAGGCCCGCCAGGCACCCCCACCGCGCCCAGCCCCACGCTCGTCTCCCCTCCCCCAGCCTCCCACTCACTTTCCCAGGATGCCCCGCCCCTTGGGCTGGACTTTCATCCACTTCCACAGCGGGTGGGCGTCGTCCCCGTTCACACAGATCTTGCTGTACATGTCGAACTTGACGTTATAGCCGGCAGCGAACTCTTTGATCTCCGCGTTACTCCCCGGCTCCTGCGCCAAGCGGGACGTGGGGGCGAGTGAGCAGCAGCCTGTGCTCCCGCAGGTGCCCTCCCCCACTGCGGGACGCGGCACCGCGCCAGCCACGCACCTGCCTCCCGAACTGGTTGCAAGGGAAGGCCAGGATCCGTAAACCGCACTCAGCGTATCGGGCGTGCAGGTCGACAAGCTGAGTATAGTTTACGTCTGTTTTGCCTCATTGCGAGGCCACGTTGGTGACGATGCACACGAAGCCCCTGGAGGCGAGAGGGGGCGGTCAGGCCGGCTCGGCGCCGCCAGCCTCTCCCCGCCTCTCCCACGGGGCGCTCAGGGACCCACCGGTACTTGTCCAGGTTAACCGTGCGTCCGTCGATGTCCTTGGCGGAGAACTCGTGCATAGACTGAGCGCAGCGCCAGTCGTCTCGCGACGCGCACTGCAAGGCACGGAAGGCGCATGAGCGGCGCAGGGCCCCCGGGGCGCGCCGCCCGGAGCCCCCGCCACCCGCCCACTCGCCGGCCTGGGGTCCCCGGAGGAAAGGCTCCCAGGCGGATCGGCGCCGAGAAAACCCGGCCCCCGGGGCGAGGAAAAGCCGAGGACTCCTCCTCCGCAAGGGCGCACGCCGGCGAGCAGACGCTGGGGCCCTGAGAGGGCCTGGGCCCGCGCCAGGTGCCCGCGGCCGGGGCGGGGGACCCGCGCGCACCGGCTCTGGCCACCCCACACTGCAGCCGCCATCCCAGGTCGCGAGCTCCGCCTGCCCCGGGCTCTCCAGACAGGGCTCCTCCCGCCGGGGGCGCGCCCTCCCGCGTCCGCAAGCCCCAGCCTTCCGCCGCCGGGGGACTCGGCGCCGCCGTCGCTGCTGCTGCCGCCGCCGCCTGCCCGGCAACCGGCGGCGCTGCCCGCGGCGGCCCGAGGAGCCGGCGGCCGCGCGGCCCATGCCCGGCGCGCCTGTGCCCAGAGGCCCGCGCCGGGGCACAGAAAGGCCGGTAGCCAGGGCGCCCGGCCGCCCGTCTGTGACGCCACCAGGCGGGCCCCGAGGCCGCGCCGGGCGGGGGAGGGGCGGGGACGCCCCGCGGCGCGTGACCCGGGCCTTCCCGCCCACCGGCGCCCTCCGCTCGCCGGGCCCCGGCCGGGGACGCCAGCGGCCGAGGG
>ML104087.1:0-13815 GCA_003697995.1 Taxidea taxus jeffersonii
AAACATAGTAGTTGAGGCCCCAAAAGGGTACATATTCCATTATTATATTTTTCTCTTTTTAATACTTAGGCTTATTTGAAAATATTGGTTAAAATAGTCAGCATTGGAGGCACCTGGGTGGCTCAGTGGGTTAATGCTTCTGCCTTCAGCTCAGGTCCTGAGATCTGGCCCAGCATCAGGGTCTTTGCTCAGCAGGGAACCTGCTTCCCCCCTCCCCCTCTGCCTGCCTCTCTGCCTGCTTGTGATTTCTGTCTGTCAAATAAATAAATAAAATATTTTTAAAAAATAGTCAACATTGGAAAGTATTATCATCTAATTTACTTACAGGGAAGGTAGAAAATTTAACAGTTTAGATTATATTTTTATTTTCCACTAAAGATGAGTATCTAAAATAGAGGTTGGCAATTCTATAATCCTGCAAATGCCAGATGGTTAATACTTTGGCTTGGTGAGCTATAAGTTTTCTTTCCCATCTACTCAGCTCTGCCATAGCCATGTGAAAGCAGCAATATACAATACATAAATGAATGGGCATGCCTGTGCTCCAATCAAATTTTATTTACAAAAAAAAAAAAAAATGGGAGACCAGGCTTGGGGTATAGTTTGTAGACCTGTGATGTAGAAGATATATCATAGGGGTGCCTGGGTGGCTTGGTGGGTTGAAGCCTCTGCCTTTGACTCAGGTCATGATCTCAGGGTCCTGGGATTGAGCCCCGCATCGGGCTCTCTGCTCAGTGGGGAGCCTGCTTCCTCCTCTCTCTCTCTGCCTGCCTCTCTGCCTGCTTGTGATCTCTGTCTGTCAAATAAATAATAATAATAATAAAAGAAGATGTATCATAATCAAAATATAAAAAATACAATTCTATGTACAGAATACACTATAGATTTAAAGATTTAATCATACTAAGCAATCAGTAACTTCCAATTCCATATGGAATTGAATCTTGGATATTCCATATCCAAGATTCAGTGTAAGATACTCTGAAGGTACAACAGTAATGTAAGAACAAAATCTTATCCTCAGGAAGCTGATAATTTCCCTGTGAAGCCAAGAGTTGAACAGAATAAAATAACAGCATTACTGGATATTATGCAATGAAGGGTCAGATGGATAGCCTTAAAATAAGCTCAGGACTTTTAGGACTCCACTGGGGATATACATTTATTCAGTACATTTCAACTAAATAAAATTAAGAATGAATAATGCTATTATTCCTAGAAAAATGGATATGTTATCAATTAGCTTGATGTGCAGAATTACCTAATATATATGTAGTATATATGTATCGATCCCATTTACAGTGGCACCCAAAACCATAAGATAACTAGGAATAAACTGAACTGAAGAGGTAAAGGATCTGTATTCTGAAAACTACAGAATGCTCATGAAAGATTGAGGAAACACAAAGAAATGGGAAAATGTTCAATGCTCATGGTTTGGAAGAACCAATACAATATTGTGAAAATGTCTATGCTACCTAGAGCAATCTATACATTCAATGCAATCCCTATAAAAATACCATCAAACAAAGAATCCTAAAATTTGTATGGAACCATAAAATACTCCAAATAGCCAAAGGAATGTGAAAAAGAAAACTGAAGGTGGTAGCATCACAATTCCAGACTTTAATCTCTATTACAAAACTTTAATCATCAAGACAGTATGGTACTGGCAACAGACATACATAGATCAATGGAATAGAATAAAGAACCCAGTAATGAACCTACAACTCTATGGTTAACTTACATAAAAATATACTCAAAATGGCTGAAAAGACCTAAATGTGAGACAAGACTCCATCAAAATCCTAGAAGAGAATACAGGCAGCAACTTCTGTGACCTAGACCTCAACAACAATACACACACACACACACACACACATACATAAATACACACACCACAACTTCTTTATCCATTCTTCTGTTGGACATCTGTGCTCTTTCCATAGTTTGGCTACTGTGGACATTGCTGCTATAAACACTGGTGTACAGGTGCTCCTTCAGATCACTACATTTATATCTTTGGGATAAATATCCAGTAGTGCATTTGCTGGGTCATACCATAGGTCTATTTTCAACTTTTTGAGGAACTTCCATATTGTTTTCCAGAGTGACTATACCAGCTTGCATTCCCACCAGCTGTATAAGAGGGCTCCCCTTTCTCTGCATGCTTGCCAACATCTATCATTTCCTGACTTGTTAATTTTAGTCATTCTGTGTGAGGTAGTATCTCATTGTAGTTTTGATTTGTATTTCCCTGATGATGAGTGATGAGGAACATTTTTCATGTATCTGTTGTCCATTTGTATGTCTTCTTTGGAGAAATGTCTATTCATGTCTCATGCCCATTTCTTAACTGGATTGTTATTTTGGGTGTTGAATTTGATAAGTTCTTTTTTTTAAAAAAACATTTTATTTATTTATTTGACAGACAGAGATCACAAGTAGGCAAAGAGGAAGGCAGAGAGAGAGGGAGGAAGCAGGCTCCTCGCTGAGCAGAGAACCCAATGCGGGGCTCAATCCCAGGACCCTGAGATCATGACCTGAGTCAAAGGCAGAGGCTTTAACCCACTGAGCCACCCAGGTGCCCCTGAATTTGATAAGTTCTTTATAGGTTTTGGGTAGTAATCCTTTATCAGATACGTCACTTGCAAATATTTTCTCCCATTCCATAGGTTGTCATTTAGTTCTGTTAATTGTTTCCTTCACTGTGCAGAAACTTTTTATCTTGAGGAAGTACCAATAGTTCATTTTTGCTTTTGTTTCCCTTGCCTCCAGTTACGTGTCTAGTAAGAAGTTGCTGCAGCTGGGGTCAAAGAGGTTGCTGCCTATACTTTCCTCTAGGATTTTGATGTTTCTGTCTCAAATTTAAGTCTTTCATTTATTTTGAATCCATTTTTGAATATGGTGTAAGAAAGTGCTCCACTTTGATTCTTTTGCATGTTGCTGATCAGTTTCCTCAACACCATTTGTTGAAGATACTTTTTTCCTTTGGCTATTCTTACCTGCCTTGTCAAAGATTAGTTGACCATAGAGCTGAGTGAGGGTCCACTTTTGGCTTCTCTGTTCTGTTCCATTGATCTATGTGTCTGGTTTTGTGCCAGTACCATCCTGTCTTGATAACTGCAGCTTTGTAATCTGGCCTGAAATCTGGCATGGTGATACCTTCAGGTTGTTTGTTTGTTTGCTTCCTTGCCTTTTCAGAATTGCTTTGGCTATTCGGTGTCTTTTGTGGTTCCATACAAATTTTAGGATTGTTTGTCTAGTTCTGTGAAAAATCTGGATGGAATTTTGATAAGGATTTAATTAAATGTGTGGATTGCTTTGGGTACTGTAGGCATTTTAACAATGTTTAGTGTTCCAGTGCATGAGCATGGAATGCTTTTCCATTTCTTTGTGTCCCTTTCAATTTCTTTCATAAGAGTTCTACAGTTTTCAGAGTACAGATCTTTTACCTCTTTAGTTAGGTTTATTCCTAGGTATCTTATTTTTGGTGCAGTTGCAAATGGAATCAATCCTTGATTTCTTTTTCTGCTGCATCACTATTGGTATATAGAAAAGCAATAGACTTATGCACAATGATTTTCTATCCTATGACTTTGCTGGATTTATGTATTCTAGCAATTTTTTGTGTAGTCTTTCAGGTTTCTATATCGAGTGTCATGTTGCCAGAAGAACTGTCATTTTAAATAAACTTTGAGTTACCAAGGTAGAAGGGACAGGTAAAAGTTGCAGCACTAGAGAAACATAGAGGAAAATAGAAACTTGAAAGGATCTCAACTTTATAAGACTATGAATCATTCATGGTTATTTATAAAGAAATACATTTCATTTTTTACATGTGGGTAGGACTTTGAAAGTAGAGAAGAGGAATTCTTCTAAAAAGAATTCTCTATAAAGAGAATGGCACCAACAAGGACAAAAAGTGGGGAAGAGTTGGAAGTATTAAGGGAAGAGTGGAGTGTTGAATGCTTAAAGAGAAGTACTAGCTACTGTAAGATTGGAAAGAGACTGGCCTGAATGCGCCTTCAGGGAGAGTAACCTTTAATTACAGGTAAGTGATTCCACAACTGAGCTGAGTCACATTAAAATAAGCCATAGGTATAAAATACACATCAAGTTTTGAGGACTTACTATGAAAAAATGTAAAATATCTTATTAATAATTTTTTACTAATGACATGTTACAATGACAATATTTTAGATGCATTAAGGAAAACATGCTATCTATATATTATATATTGTAAAAACTCACTTGTTTATCTTTGATGTGGCTAGTAGAATATTTAAAATTACATACTTGACTCATGTATGTGACTTGTATTTGTGACACTTATATTTCAATTGAGTGGTGCTAGTCTAGATTTTTGTCTGAAAATAATGACTACTTGCATAGTTAAGGAGATATTAGTAAAGGTTTAGAATTACTATGTTTGGGGGGACATTGGTTTAGCTACTCTGCAGGGTAAATAGAGAGTGAAAAATGTAGGATTGCAGCTCAGAGAACAGAAACTAGAGACATCTCATGGAGTTATTCACATAAAAATGTTTGTGAGTCTAAGCTGTGAAGGAATGAACATGAGTAATATCTCCTAGGGAAGAAGATAGTGTTGTTGGATGTAAGCAGTGAAGTTGAAAAAAAGCAGAAGAGTCCTATGAAACCTACTCACAGGAAGAAAACTAAAAGAGCAGCTTATATGAAGCAGGTTGGAAACACTCATGCTCCAGTAGCAGATGAAGAGGAACATAGCAAAATTTTACCAAAGCTAAGTATTGAACACGGAGAGAAAGTGAACTGGCTCTTAAGTACAAGAATAAAGGGATACCAAAATATATTAGTAGCTGATCAAACTAGTTGTATATCTGTATATCCCTTAAAGGAATTTTAAATCCAATAAAATCATTTGAAAAACTGCAAAAAAAAAAAAAGAGGAGAAGTAGGAGCAGAGAACAAACCTGAGCAATGTCTGGTTGAGCACAATTTTTGCCTTTGAATTTTAAACATTTTGAGATATAATTTCTAGAAAAGTATTGGCAGAAACAAAAAAACCCTCAAACCACCACCATCAACCTTTTACCTTACTGAATGAATGCTGTATTCAAGATCATTTTTAAAAGGGAGATTCAGAAGCTGAGTGGCTCAGTGATTTTTCTTCCCTTGTATGTATGCATAGTAAAGAATTTAATCCATAGTTAATCAAGGAAAGATATTTTGCAAGATGGAAGATTACATATAAGAAATGTAAAACAACAAAAGTACAAATATGAAAGTTTCTATATGGCTTGCCATGCCTAAATGTGCTATAAGTGGCAGGATGAAATACTGTTTAAAAAATTAAATATTTTCACTCATAATTTTTCCTCCCCACAAAAGGGGGGCATATGAAATCCTGACAAGCTGTGAAATCTCCACCTCAAATCAAAGGATGATTTACAAGGTCTGCCATTTTCAGGTATTGATGAGTTTTGCCCACTGCTTATGTTAATGGAAGGATGAACAGTTGAGCTTCATTTTTTAAAAATGACTGAGACCTTGAAACTTTCCACAGTTTCACCTGTGGTTACAATGATGGAAGGGCTCACATCATAAGGAGCTTGTGTCCAAGCTGACTCCAAACAAAGCCAGAACTTTACCCAGAGCCAGGATACACCATTCAATGAAAAGGAAAGACCAACCACACGGTGGTGGTGGTGCTGGGAGTATCACTGCAAAGGCTACTTGTGTAATTGGACGGATTGAGAGATGCGGAGATGTTATATTTGAAAATACAAAAGAATTTAAAGCAGACCATGAAACCCTAGCTTGGATTTATCCTCTTTACAAACTGTGAAATAGGAAACACATTTTTAATTTAATCAAGTAATAAGTGCAAGACACAAATTGCCAGAGATCAGTCTAGATGTTGAATAGTTCAACCTATCAGGAAGGTACTAGTGCTTTTAAGATCCATAAATTTGATGAGATTAAGGTAGTAATTCAAATTTATCTTCTAATATCAGAGGAAACACTGTGTGAAAACCCTTTGAATTAGGGGCAAATTAGCCCTTTTGTGATTTTCGCCTAGTTTTCAAGGATCTACTAAGAATCACTCATAAACTTGTTCAAATGCACATTCCTGGGTTTCAGAGTTAACAGATCTTTAATAGTAACCAGATTTTTACCTTTTGTTTTTGTTTTGTTTTTTTATTTGTTTTATATAAACATATAATGTAACCCCACCACTGTCTCCCAACACCCCTCCCCCCGACCCCCTCAGTTTGTTTTATGACATTAAGAGTCTCTTTTGGTGTGTCTCCCTCCTGGTCCCATCTTGTTTCATTTATTCTTTTCCTACCCCCTTAACCCCCACCCCCGTTGCATCTCCACTTCCTCGATCAGAGAGATCATATGACAGTTGTCTTTATCTGATTGACTTATTTCGCTAAGCATAATACCCTCTAGTTCCATCCATGTCATCACAAATGGCAAGATTTCATTTCTTTTGATGGCTGCATAGTATTCCATTATATATATATACGACATCTTCTTTATCCATTCATCTGTTGATGAACATCTAGGTTCTTTCCATAACTTGGCTATTGTGGACATTGCTGCTATAAACATTCAGGTGCATGTGCCCCTTTGGATCACTACGTTTGTATCTTTATGGTAAAAACCCAGTAGTGAAATTGCTGGGTCATAAGATAGCTCTATTTTCAATTTTTTGAGGAACCTCCATGCTGTTTTCCAGAGTAGTTGCACCAGCTTGCATTCCCACCAACAGTGTAGGAGGGTTCCCCTTTCTCCACATCCTCGCCAGCATCTTTCACTTCCTGACTTGTTAATTTTAGCTATTCTGACTGGTGTGAGGTGGTATCTCACTGTGGTTTTGATTTGTATTTCCCTGATGCCCAGTGATGTGGAGCACTTTTTCATGTGTCTGGCCATCTGGATGTCTTCTTTTGCAGAAATGTCTGTTCATGTCCTCTGCCCATTTCTTGATTGGATTATTTGTTCTTTGGGTGATAAGTTTGCTAAGCTGTTTATAGATTTTGGATACTAACCCTTTATCTGATATATCGTTTGCAAATATCTTCTCTCATTCTGTCAGTTGTCTTTTAGTTTTGTTGACTGTTTCCTTTGCTGTGCAATAGCTTTTGGTATTGATGAAGTCCCAATAGTTCAATTTTGCCCTTGCTTCCCTTGCCTTTGGCATTGTTCCTAGGAAGAAGTTGCTGCATTTGAGGTCGAAGAGGTTGCTGCCTGTGTTTTCCTCAAGGATTTTGATGGATTCCTTTCTCACGTTGAGGTCCTTCATCCATTTTCAGTCTATTTTCATGTGTGGTGTAAGGAAATGGTCCAATTTCATTTTTCTGCATGTGGCTGTCCAATTTTCCCAACAACATTTGTTGGTGTTTTTTTTCCATTAGATATTCTTTCCTGCTTTGTCGAAGATTAGTTGACCATAGAGTTGAGGGTCTATTTCTGGGCTCTCTATTCTGTTCCATTGATCTATGTGTCTGTTTTTGTGCCAGTACCATACTGTCTTGAAGATGACAGCTTTGTAATAGAGCTTGAAGTCTGGAATTGTGATGCCACCAACTTTGGCTTTCTTTTTCAATATTCCTTTGGCTATTCGAGGTCTTTTCTGGTTCCATATAAATTTTAGGATTATTTGTTCCATTTCTTTGAAAAAATTGGATGGGATTTTGATAGGCATTGCATTAAATGTGTAGATAGCTTTAGGTAGCATAGACATTTTCACAATACTTATTCTTCCAATCCCTGAGCATGGAACATTTTTCCATTTCTTTGTGTATTCCTCAATTTCTTTCATGAGTACTTTATAGTTTTCTGAGTACAGATTCTTTGCCTCTTTGGTTAGGTTTATTCCTAGGTATCTTATCGCTTTGGGTGTAATTGTAAATGGGATTGATTCCTTAATTTCTCTTTCTTCTGTCTCGTTGTTGGTGTAAAGAAATGCAAGTGATTTTTGTGCATTGGTTTTATATCTGGACACTTTACTGAATTCCTGTACAAGCTCTAGCAGTTTTGGAGTGGAGCCTTTTGGGTTTTCCACATATAGTATCATATCATCTGCAAAGAGTGATAGTTTGACTTCTTTTTTGCCCGTTTGGATGCTTTTAATTTCTTTTTTTTTGTTGTCTGATTGCTGAGGCTAGGACTCCTAGTACTATGTTGAATAGCAGTAGTGATAACAGACATCCCTGCCGTGTTCCTGACCATAGCGGAAAAGCTCTCAGTTTTTCTCCACTGAGAATGATATTTGCAGTGGGTTTTTCATAGATGGCTTTGATAATATTGAGGTATGTGCCCTCTGTCTCTACAGTTTGAAGAGATTTGATCAGGAAGAGATGCTGTACTTTGTCAAATGCTTTTTCAGCATCTATTGAGAGTATCATATGGTTTTTGTTCTTTCTTTTGTTAATGTATTGTATTACATTGATTGATTTGCAGATGTTGAACCAACCCTGCTGCCCTGGAATAAATCCCACTTGGTCGTGGTGAATGATCCTTTTAATGTACTGTTGGATCCTATGGGCTAGTATTTTGGTGAGAATTTTCACATCTGTGTTCATCAAGGATATTGGTCTGTAATTCTCTTTTTTGATGGGATCCTTGTCTGGTTTGGGGATCAAGGTGATGCTGGCCTCATAAAATGAGTTTGGAAGTTTTCCTTCCTTTCTATTTTTTGGAACAGTTTCAGGAGAATAGGAATTAATTCTTCTTTAAATGTTTGGTAGAATTCCCCTGGAAAGCCATCTGGCCCTGGGCTCTTGTTTGTTTGGAGATTTTTTTTTTTTAAAGATTTTATTTATTTATTTGATAGACAGAAATCACAAGTAGGCAGAGAGGCAGAGAGAGAGGAGGAAGCAGGCTGTCCGCAGAGCAGAGAGCCCGATGCGGGGCTCGATCCCACGACCCTGGGACCATGACCTGAGCCGAAGGCAACGGCTTTAACCCACTGACCCACCCAGGTGCCCCTGTTTGGAGATTTTTGATGACTGTTTCAATCTCCTTACTGGTTATGGGCCTATTCAGGTTTTCTATTTCTTCCTGGTTCAGTTTTGGCAGTTTATATGTCTCTAAGAAAGCATCCATTTCTTCCAGATTGTCGAATTTGTTGGCATAGAGTTGTTCATAATATGTTCTTATGATTGTTTGTATTTCTTTGGTGTTGGTTGTGATCTCTCCTCTTTCATTCATGATTTTATTTATTTGAGTCCTTTCTCTTTTCTTTTTGATAAATCTGGCCAGGGGTTTATGAATCTTATTAATTCTTTCAAAGAACCTGCTCCTAGTTTCATTGATTTGTTCTATTGTTTTTTTTGGTTTCTATTTCATTGATTTCTGCTTTGATCTTTATTATTTCTCTTCTCCTGCTGGTTTTTGGCTTTCTTTGTTGTTCTTTCTCAAACTCCTTTAGGTGTAGGGTTAGGTTGTGTATTGAGACCTTTCTTGTTTCTTGAGAAAGGCTTGTATCGCTATATATTTTCCTCTCAGGACTGCCTTTGCTGTGTCCCACAGGTTTTGGACCATTGTGTTTCCATTATCATTTGTTTCCACGATTTTTTTCAATTCTTCTTTAATTTCCTGGTTGATCCATTCATTCTTTAGAAGGATGCTGTTGAGTCTCTATGTGTTTGGGCTCTTTCCAAATTTCTTCTTGTGATTGAGTTCTAGCTTCAGAGCATTGTGGTCTGAAAATATGCGGGGAATGATCCCAATATTTTGATACCAGTTGAGACCTGATTTATGACCCAGGATGTGATCTATTCTGGAGAATGTTCCACGGGCACTAGAGAAGAATGTATATTCTGTTGCTTTGGGATGGAATGTTCTGAATATATCTGTGATGTCCATCTGGTCCAATGTGTCATTTAAGACCTCTATTTCCTTGTTGATCTTTTGCTTGGATGATCTGTCCATTTCAGTGAGGGGAGTGTTAAAGACCCCTACTATTATTGTATTATTGTCAATGTGTTTATTTGATTTTATTATTAATTGGTTTATATAGGTGGCTGCTCCCATATTAGGGACATAGATATTTAAAATTGTTAGATCTTCTTGTTGGACAGACCCTTTGAGTATGAAATAGTGCCCTTCCTCATCTCTTATTATAGTCTTTGGCTTAAAATCTAATTGATCTGATATAGGGATTGCCACCCCAGCTTTCTTCTGATGTCCATTAGCATGGTAAATTGTTTTCCACCCCCTCACTCTCAATCTGGAGGTATCTTTAGGTCTAAAATGAGTTTCTTGTAGGCAACATATTGATGGGTTTTGGCTTTTTTATCCATTCTGAAACCCTGTGTTTTGATTGGGGCATTTAGCCCATTTACATTCAGGGTAACTATTGATATGAATTTAGTGCCATTGTATTGCCTGTAAGGTGATTGTTACTGTATGCTGTCTCTGTTCCTTTCTGATCTACTACTTTTAGGGGCTCTCTTTGCTTAGAGGACCCCTTTCAATATTTCCTGTAGAGCTGGTTTGGCGTTTGCAAATTCTTTCAGTTTTTGTTTGTCCTGGAAGCTTTTTATCTCTCCTTCTATTTTCAATGATAACCTAGCTGGATATAGTATTCTTGGCTGCATGTTTTTCTTGTTTAGTGCTCTGAATATATCATGCTAGTTGTTTCTGGCCTGCCAGGTCTCTGTGGATAAGTCTGATGCCAATCTAATATTTTTACCATTGTATGTTACAGACTTCTTGTCCCGGGCTGCTTTCAGGATTTTCTCTTTGTTGCTAAGACTTGTAAATTTTACTGTTTGATGAAGGGGTGTGGACCTATTCTTATTGATTTTGAGGGTGATTCTCTGCACCTTCTGGGTTTTGATGCTTGTTCCCTTTGCCATATTAGGGAAATTGTCTACCATAAATCTCTCCAATATACCTTCTGCTCCCTTCTCTCTTTCTTCTTCTTCTGGAATCCCAATTATTCTAAAGTTGTTTCATCTTATGGTATCACTTATCTTTTGAATTCTCCCCTTGTGGTCCAGTAGTTGTTTTTCTCTCTTTTGCTTAGCTTCTTTATTCTCTGTCATTTGGTCTTCTATATCACTAATTCTTTCTTCTGCCTCATTTATCCTAGCAGTAAGAGCCTCCATTTTTTATTACACCTCATTAATAGCTTTTTTGATTTCAACATGGTTAGATTTTAGTTCTATTATTTCTCCAGAAAGGGCTTTTATTTCTCGAGATAGGGTTTCTCTATTATCTTCCATACCTTTTTCGACCCCGGCTAGAACCTTGAGAATCATTATCCTAAACTCTAGATCTGACATATTTCCAATGTCTATATTGATTAGGTCCCTAGCCTTCAGTACTGTCTCCTGTTCTTTTTTTGTGGTGAGTTTTTCCACTGTTTCATTTTGTCCAGATAAAAATATATGAAGGAGCAAATGAAATACTAAAAGGGTGGCAAAGACCCCAGGAAAATGTGCTTTAACCAAATCAGAAGAGACCCCAAATTGTGGGGGGGAGAAAGGGGGTAAAAAGAAGTTCAGAAAAGAGAAAAAAAAATAAAAAAAGGAATACAAATAAAGAAAAAATGTATATATATGTTAGACTGGTGACTAGAACAGGGTCACCTACTTAAGTTTGGGAGTATTTTGGTCTCTTAGAAGAAACTACCTCCCAAAATTTTAAAGAATGAAAAGCATATAAAGGGTAAACACAATGAAGGGATGGAATATGAGTATAAAGATGAAAAAAAATTTTTTTTTAAATTTCTAACAAAGGAGTTGATAAGGTAAGCTGGTAGGAAGAATTATAAAAAAAGAAAGTTGAGAGAACTTGCCTGGGCTGGAGACTAGATCAAGGCCAGTGCTAGATTTAGGGTGTATTTTGATCTATTAGAAGAAGTTGTACCCCAAATCTTTTAGAAGAAAAAACCGTATGTGTATACAAAGAACAAAGTTAAATACAATGAAGGATAAAATATGACTATAATAATAAAGGTTCAAAAAAGATTTTTTAAAGTAAGTTATTAAGATAAACTAGTTAAAAGACGTTAAAAGCGGAAAGGATAAAAGTTTAAAAAAATTAGCAGAAGAGAAAAAAAAATTTAAAAACATTAACTTTGCAAGACTAAAGATTCATGGGGCGAAAGCCATGAATTCCATGCTTTGCTTTCTCCTCCTCTAGTATTCCGCTGTTCTCCTTGGTAAGTGAACTTGGTCTTGGCGGGATTTCTTGTTGATCTTCTGGGGGAGGGGCCTGTTGTAGTGATTTTCAAGTGTCTCTGCTGTAGGTGGAATTGCACTGCCCTTACCAGGGGCCAGGCTAAGTAATCAGCTCGGGTTCGCTTTCGGGAGCTTTTGTTCCCTGAATGCTTTCCGTAGAGTTCTGGAGGATGGGAATGAAAATGGCGGCCTCCCAATCTCCCGCCTGGAGGAGCTGAGAGCTCGGGCCCCAGTCTTCAGTGTGCCTTCAGAGAAAAGCGCTTAATCACTCCCCTCTCCCTGGCCTCCAGCCACGCTTGGAGAAAATCACGCTCAATCATTCTGTCTCAACTGGCCTCCGGCTGCACTCTGAGGTTACCTAGCCTGTGACCAAGCGTCTCTATCTCTGACACACAGCCCCCCCTGGTGTCTCCAAACCCTGAAGCTCCCTGAGCTCTTCGAGGTCGGAGTCTCCCTGGATCTTGTGGGGACCCCTCTCACTGAGCGCCAGCCTGTGTCATGTATTACGGTTCAAGGTAACCCTGAGTTGAGCGCTCACTCCATAGGTCTGTCTCTGCAGCCGGCTTCCCCGCTCTAATACCTGTGAGCCCTGCGACACTCAGACACCCACAATCCTTCTGTGACCCCGTGGGACCTGAGGCCACGCTGTCCCCATGAGGTCTTCACCCCAGTTTAGCCTCTGGAGCAATGTCCCTCAGTGGAGCAGACTTTTAAAAGTCCTGATTTTGTGCTCCGTTGCTCTGCCATTTGCCAGGAGAAGCCCCTCCCCCTGTGGTCTATCTACCCGTTACTTTGGATTCACTTCTCCGCTGCTCCTGCCTTTCAGAAAGTGGTCGATTTTCTGTTTCTAGAATTGTTGCTCTTCTTCTCTTCGATCTCCCTTTGGATTCATAGGTGTTTGGAATGGTTTGATAAGCTATCTAGCTTATCTCCTGCTTCCTGATGTCATCTCAGTCTGCTACTTCTCCACCATCTTTACTCCTCCCAGATTTTTACCTTTTTTAAACCTTCATACTAAGTTGCTTTGATGCAGAAATATTTGGACCATAGCTTTTATTGTTTTATTTTGTTACTAAATTAAAAATATAATTGAAATATACTTGACATACAATATTAATTTTAGGTGTATTCCATACTGATTTGTTTTTTATATATATTATGCCATGCTCACCATGATGCATGTAGTAACCATCTGTCACCATGTAAAATTATTACAATATTATTGACTTATATTCCCTGTGCTCTACTTTTCATCCTTGTGACTTTTTTTATGACTGTATGTCTGTATCTCTTAATTCCAGTCACCTATTTTGACCATTTCTCCATCCATCTCCTCTCAGGCAACCAACTGTTTTTTATATTTATGAGTCAGTTCTGTCTTGTTTATTCATTTGTTTTGTTTTTCTTAGATTGCATATATTAGTGACATCATATGGTATTTATTTTCTGTCTTACTTCACTTAGCATAATATCCTCTAAGCATTTTGTCATGAATGGTGTATCTCATTTTTTTTCTTTTTTTTAAATTTATTTGACAGAGAGAGAGAGATCACAAGTAGGCAGAGAGGCAGGCAGAGAGAGAGGGAGAAGCAGGCTCCCCACTGAGCAGAGAGTCTGATGTGGGCCT
>ML104087.1:13915-77226 GCA_003697995.1 Taxidea taxus jeffersonii
TTTTTTATTTTTTTAAAGATTTTATTTATTTATTTGACAGAGAGAGATCACAAGTAGGCAGAGAGGCAGGCAGAGAGAGAGGAGGAAGCAGGCTCCCTGCTGAGCAGAGAGCCCGATGCGGGGTTCGATCCCAGGACCCTGGGATCATGACCTGAGCCGAAGGCAGAGGCTTTAACCCACTGAGCCACCCAGGCGCCCCCCCTCATTTTTTTTTATGACTGATAATATTCCATTGTATGCATTGGTATGTACACATCTTCTTTACCCATTCATGTATCAGTGGGCACTTACACTGTGTCCATATTTTGGCTATTATAAACTGCTGCAATAAACATGGGGGTGCATATATCTTTTCAAAGTAGTAGTTTTACCATTTTCAGGGAAAATAGACAGAAAATTACTGGATTGTATGATATCTTTATTTTTAATATTTTGAGGAACCTCCATACTGCTTTTCACAATGGCTGTGCCAGTTTACATTCCCACCTGAAGTACATGATAATTCCCTTTACTCCAGATAATTGCTGACATTTGTTATTTCTTGTCTTTTTGATTACAGCCATTCTAACAGTTGTAAGGTGATATCTTATTGTGGTTTTCGTTTGGATTTCCCTGATGATTAGCAATGAGAATCTTTTCATGTGTCTGTTGGCCATCTACATGCCTTTGGAGAACTGTCTATTCAGGTGTTTTGACCATTTTTTAATTAGATTTTGTTTTTGTTTTTGCTTTGGTGTTGAGTTGTAGGAGTTCTTTATATAGTTTGGATACTAGCCTCTTATCAGATAGATCATTTGCAAATATCTTTTCCCATTCAGTAGGCTGTCTTTTTGTTTTATCGATGGTTTCCTTAGCTTTGCAAAAGCTTTTTAGTTTGATATAATCCTAATGGTTTATTTTTGCTTTTGTTGCGCTTGCTTGAGGAGACAGATGCAAAAAAATACTAAGGCCAATTTTGGACCATAACTTTAAGTAAAAACTTCCTATAAAGTGAAATGTTACTTTGGATGAGGAATTGACTTTTTAGGATCAACTGATACTGATTAGAAATACATGAACTAAGCATCTCTTGTTGGTTTTGGAAACCATGATTCCACATCAAACCAGCTAGTAATTGAATATTTGAAATCACAAATACTGCATTTATTTATGGATACATATTATCTGTGAAAACCAAAGTATAAATACAGAAAGTGTTTACATGAAACTTTCAGTCTTGTTTTCTATGGTGGTTATTTAAAACTTATAACTTTCTGTAGTTTTACCAATTGTTACACTGCTCCATATCCAGAAATATCTAGTACCCCATTTCTTTTTCTAGTAAATGGGATTATAATAAATAAATAGTAATTGATACAGCTACACAGTTGTGGTTTATAACAAACATAATAAAATTTCTATCACTGATCCCTATCTTGTGCGATTTTATTCACTAAATTACCCATTGTGATGGAAAGCTATTGTGGAATATTAACTGATCTGTACTCTCCTTTTTCCCTACTGCCACATTGCTGTAGTTTCTGAGACTTACCCTCTTTGGCTACTAGGTAGAAAGCCTTTGTAGCCTTTGTTGTACAAGGATCTTCTATCACAGCACAGTCAGAAGACATCAATTTCAGATATAAATTAGAAGGTTTTGGAAGAATTCTTGAAGTATCATTGCCCAGTTATTGCTGTTATAAATAAAAACAAACTTATTAATTTTGGGGGGGTGTCATCTGGATTCTGTAGTAGAGAATCTGTTCCTTTAATCATTAAATTGTCTAGAAGCTTACTAATTATTTGGCTTATGGCCCCCTTTTCTATTTTTGAAGGCAGCAACATAACCTCTTCAAATCTCTCTGACTCCATGTCTTTCTCTCATAAAGACACTTGTGATGACATTGGGTCACCCAGTAACCCTGGATGATCTCTTCCTCTCATGATCCTTAACTTAATCACATTTTAAAGTCCCTTTTGCCATGTAAGGTAGCATATTAATAGGTTCCAGGGACTAGCATGAGAGCATCTTTGGGGAGCCATTATTTTGTCTTCCTCATCTACCAGTGATAAAACCTTCTGGCTGGTAGGAGAGTCAATGGGAACTCAAGAGAGTTTGGTATTGGAAATTCTACTCTTTGTCTACTTCAAGTTAATTATGAGACTACCTCAGGAAACTGTGGGCACAAGGGAATAGAGGACATTTGTTCTGATTTCTTGAGCAGAGCCCAAGAAAGATTTCCTACACTACCTTGTTGAAGCACTAGAGAATTTTTTTTTAAAGATTTTATTTATTATTTGACAGAGAGAGATCACAAGTAGGCAGAGAGGCAGGCAGAGGGTGTGGGGGGAAGCAGGCTCCCTGCTTGAGCAGAGAGACGGATGTGGGGCTCAATCCCAGGATCCTGAGATCACGATCTGAGCTGAAGGCAGCGGCCTAACCCACTGAGCCACCCAGGCTTCCCAGCACTAGAGAATTTAAAGGGGAGTGGAGACTGATATTTTAGGTTTAGATGTATAAACTGCCTATCACCCTTGATTCTCCAGGGTCCCTAGGGTAGTAGAAGAGAACACCTGTGAATTCTCTGTAATACACAGAGGTACTTAGATATGGCTGAGAGAGAAGGAACTAATCAAATGGGTCTCATGAGTAGAGCGTACAGACTAAAACAATGATCTGAGACCTGTATGCCATTTGGGAGGTAAGACCACTTTGAGGACAGATGGGGTAGTGTTCATGTAATGGTTGTCAGCCTGGACAAGTGGTGACCAGGAATCCAATGCCCTCCATCAGTACCATGTAAGCTTTCTAGGAATTTGGTGCCTGTTTAGAGGGAAGGGGAAGAAAAAAACTTGAATTGACCGTGAGTAGACAATTGAAATGGCCAGTAATCTACATTAAGTTTTATGCCATTAGGCAGAATGGAGGCTCAAAACAGAGAATAACTATATTACTTTATAGTTAATCTTTGGTGTTCATATAGTTATGGTGAAACCATATAATACCTCTATATTTTTTGAGAAATCTTTCAAGTTTCAGATTTAACATCATGGAGGGCCTAGGACAAAATAGGATACCGTGAAATCTTCTTTAGCTCTCATTTATTCTTTACATATTTTGTTTATATGTTCCATTTCTTAAGCCTCTGTCTAGATTTCCCATTGACTGGTACTTATTAAAAATGTAGTGCTCTAATACATGGCTCAAGCAATAAAGTATTTATTTACTTATATAACTAGAAAATCCCACGAGAATGCCAGATTTAGGGTTGATCTGATCCAAATACTAATGATGTGGATCATGTCATTGAGGTGGCAGTCCCTTATCTCAGTGGTTTCTCTGTGCTACCCTCTACATATTCAACTTGTCCTTAAGCTGGTTTACCTCATTGTTGCAACAAGGCTATCACCTATAGTATCCATGATTAACAGTGTTTGCATAAATCTAGGGGATGAAAAGAATTTTATTCCCCTAACCATAAAATAAACATCCTGAACCTCACTTTGACAAGAGTAATCTGGTTACAGGAGTGGTTACATATCCACTCCTAAACCCTTAACTCTATCATTGGAATCCCATATTTTGATTGATGTAGGCCTTAGTTATATTATCATACCTGATTCAAAATATGGCCCAAATAGTTCAGATCCATTAGAGCTCATCTCTGGAGCTGGGGTGGGTCAGTCTTATACTACTTAGCAATGAGAGATGGAGGCAAAGAAAGGCCTTTCCTACATTGCTCTTATTAGTAAAAACCTGTGTTCTTCTCATCACATTCTTTTATATAATCTTCTCAAGATTTCCAGGGCATTAATTTTGTTAATTTGATAAGCTAAGTTGTTTCATTGAGGGTACTCACAGGAGAATACATGGCTCTTTTGAGCTGATGGACTGCTTTTATTGTACCAGAAAATTAGAGCAATTTTTAGCTTTATAGATAAAACCAGGAAACATCTTTAGGGTGCCACAAATAAAATAGTTTTTGACAAATGATTGAACATAAAGTTTTGCATTTTTAAAGGCTGGAGGGACAGTGGCCTTAAAATCAATGAGGGACTGTTCCTGGTGCTAATTAAGGCACTTTTGGACAAGATGAGTCATTGATAAACTAGAATAAAATAACTCATCTCTGTGTATTAAGAGACCCTGAACATGCACATTATGAATACTGAGGGTGATTTCACTCTGTATTTGAAAGTCAAATTTGGGACCTCTTTTTTTGCAAGTCTGTTTGACACAATAGGCTATAAAGAGTCTTTTAGGCTTCTTAGGGTCCAACCTACTCATAAAATTAGTCACTATAATGGCTCCTTTGGACCAGTGGCAGGCCTCGATATAAATGTTTGTTAAGAACATTTTTGCTGATTACATCTCCAATGATGTAAAATAGAAGTTTAAGGGATGTCAAGGATTTTAGAGATGAGTCAGTGTTTTTATCAGATGACAAGACTACAAGTCAGAAAAACAGAGTTACTGACTCAGTGTATGTACTATTCTTGGAGCCTGAGAGATTTTATATGTATGGACTTTTTTTTTTTTTCACAATATATAAACATTTTTGTTCTCTGTACATGGTATATAAAATTATATAAATTTTTGGATGGGTAAATAAATACTCTTTTACTTGTGATTTTTCATGAATTTTTAGAGCTAATTAGTGGTTCTAAAATATGTTCTAATTTCTTCATGGAAAAAATGGAGGCATAGTTTATTAGCTTCTAGACCTATGATAATTAAACCAATTTGTATTTATTTTCTGAGTAGTAATGAGGAGTGAACTTTATTAAGAAAATTAGTTTGCATTTCAGAAATTCAAATTTTACTGATTTATTTGGCACCTTGTATCCTTGGAATGATCATAATTAAGAGTTTCTGAGCACAAGAAGATCCATTATTGCATTTGGGATTGAGATATACCAACAATACTGGTATGTTTCTAGAGTTAACTTCTCTGCCTGCCTGAATGAAAAGCTTTATGAGACAGAATTACCTACAGATGGAACTAAAAAAAAAATTGATATCCTTTTCTCACTAATCTTTACCTTGTGAAAGAACAGTAACTTTGTTATATATATGTATATACATATATATATAAATATTTACAAATATATAAATATATATTTACAAATATAAAAATATATACTTATTATACAAATATGCAAATATATACAAATATGCAAATATATATTTGTATATATTTGTAAATATTTATCAAATTTATATTTGTAAATATTTATATATTTATAAATATTTATCAAATTTCTAGTATTTATTAATAGAAACCCAGACCGCTTTTGTCTTCACAGGATGTTAGAATATTAGTGTAATCAAGTTAACTTTTTTATCAAACTTAAGAAAACTCAGGCTAGATACTTTATTCTTGGACTCAGTTGCTAAATAGGAAAATTGTTCTCTTTGGCAATTTGTATACTACTATACTACATACCACTCTATTTATTTGAAATTGCATTTTGTTCTAAGTACAATGGGGAGTCTCTGGAGGAATTGTAAATAACAGAACAGTGTGGTTTGGTTTATATTTAAAAAGGAGACCATTAGTGATACTGTAAGAGCAGAGGATGGGGTGGTCAGGAATAAGACTGGAAGTGGGAGACAAATTAAGATACTCCTGTGAGAAGATTAGAATTCAGGGATGGAAATGAAGGCTATGGAATAGAGAAATTGTCAGAATGATAATATTTAAAAGGAGAATAATAAAATGGATCTTAGGAGAGAGACAGGAAGAATTAACAATGATTCCTAGATTTCTGACTTTGTTAATGGAATGAGTGATGGGATTACAGTGCTATTTATAGGTGTGAGGGACTCTAGAAAAGTTAGCAATTTTTTTTGGAAATTTTTTGTGAGGAGTTAAGAACCATACCTACACAGTACTATCAGAGTTGATTTCAATGCCCTTTCTTTATACTTCCATTGTAAGCATAGTTTTTGTTTCTGTTATGAAATATATTTCTAATTGCCTATCCTGTGTTATTTGTTTCCTCTTTATAACAGAATACTAGTTTTGTTGGTGGCAGCAGCATGTTCAGATGACTTAAATTTCCTTGCCTCCCGTGCAGTGGAGGTGACCGTAGTTGATGTGACAAACCTGGTCAATAAGCTGAGTTCTCTTGGGTGGGACTTCTAAGAAAGCCTAGGGACAGATGCAGATGGCACATGCTTTTTAATTTATTTTTTATTCTATTTTTTTCTTTTTTGCCTACTTTCTGCCTGAAATATGGATGCAGAACTATAGTTACCATATTACCACCAACCATGAAAGACCAAAACCAATTACATAGGTCTGACCTTGGTCTTGTTGTTGTGGTGTTACTCCAGTAGTGCTGAGTTGACTTCCTCTATATGCCTTGTTATGTAAGAAAATGAAGCTCCTTCTGTTAGGTCATGTTATCTCAGTTTCATGTTCTATACAGTCAAATTACTCTGATAACATTCTCCACAGTCTGTATTATAAATTTTAGTGGTTTCCTGTCCTCCACACTAGATAAGTTTCTTGAATTCAGAGTCCTTATCTTGTCTATCTTTGTATTCATGGTGCTCAGCACAGGGTTAACAAATGACAGGCATCATAAAAGTTAGTCAAAGTAACTTGATAAATAATTCCATCATCAATGTAGGTAAGACAAATAAGACTGGGGTAGAGATAATGCTGGAATGCTTGGATGTATTTATCATGTGTATTTAGTCTTGTAAGGAGAAACTTCTCATCATGTTCTTCTTTTAACCACAGTTAATATCAAAAGAAATCTGAGTGTACCACAGCATTTTCCCCACTAAGTATGATTCCTCGAGGTATCTGTAGTCATTCCAAAGGTCTCAAGCTTATATGTATTTATAATATGCAAAAACTTTCCTTTTTTTTCTTTTTAAATTAGTTTTATTAACATATAATGTATTATTTGCCCCAGGGGTACAGGTCAGTGAATCGTCAGGCTTACACACTTCACAGCCCTCACCATTTCACATACCCTTCCCAATGTCCATAACCCATCCATCCTCTCCATACCTCTCCTCCCCCCAGCAGCCCTCAGGTTGTTTTGTGAGATTAAGAGTCTCTTATGGTTTTCTCCCTCCCAATCCCATCTTGGTTCATTTTTTCCTTCCCTACCCCTCAAACCTCCCACTCTGCCTCTCCAATTCCTCATATAAGGGAAATCATATGATAATTGTTTTTCTATGACTTATTTCGCTCAGCATAATACCCTCTAGTTCCATCCACGTCATTGCAAATGGCAAGATTTCATTTATTTTGATGGCTGTATACTATTCCATTATAAATATATACCACTTCTTTTTACCCATTCATCTATTGATGGACATCTAGGCTCTTTCCACAGTTTGGCTATTGTGGATATTGCTGCAATAAACATTTGGGTGCATGTGCCCCTTTGGATCACTACAATTGTATCTTTAGGGTAAATACCCAGTAGTGTGATTGCTGGGTCATAGGGTGGTTCTATTTTCAACTTTTTGAGGAACCTCCATGCTGTTTTCCAGAGTGGCTGCACCAACTTGTATTCCCACCAACAGTATAGGAGGGTTCCCCTTCCTCTGCATCCTCTCCAACATCTATCATTTTCTGACTTGTTAATTTTAGCCATTCTGACTGGTGTGAGGTGGCATCTCATTGTGGTTTTGATTTGTATTTCCCTGATGCCCAGTGATGTGGAGCACTTTTTCATGTGTCTGTTGGCCATCTGGATGTCTTCTTTGCAGAAATGTCTGTTCATGTCCTCTGCCCATTTCTGGATTGGATTATTTGTTCTTTGGGCATTGAGTTTGCTAAGCTCTTTATAGATTTTGGATACTACTAGCCCTTTATCTGATATGTCGTTTGCAAAATCTTCTCCCATTCTGTCAGTTGTCTTTTGGTTTTGTTCACTGTTTCCTTTGCTGTGCAAAAGCTTTTGGTTTTGATGAGGTCCCAATAATCCATTTTTGCCCTTGCTTCCCTTGCCTTTGGTGATGTTTCTAGGAAGAAGTTGCTGCAGCTGAGGCCAAAGAGGTTACTGGCTGTGTTCTCCTTAAGGATTTTGATGGATTCCTGTCTCACATTTGGTCTTTCAAACATTTTGAGTCTATTTTTGTGTGTGGTGTAAGGAAATGGTCCAGTTTCTTCTGCATGTGGCTGTCTAATTTTCCCAACACCATTTGTTGAAGAGACTGTCTTTTTTCCATTGGACATTCTTTCTTGCTTTGTCAAAAATCAGTTGGCCATAGAGGTCATGAGGTCATAGAGGTCATGAGGGTCTATTTCTGGGTTCTCTATTCTGTTCCATTGATCTATGATCTATGTTCCATTGATCTATGTTCCACTGATCTATGTTTCTGTCTTTGTGCCAGTACCATACTGCCTGGATGATGACAGCTTTGTTATAGAGCTTGAAGTCTGAAATTGTGATACCACCAACTTTGGCTTTCTTTTGCAACATTCCTCTGGATATTCGGGGTCTTTCTGGTTCTGGATAATTTGTTCCATTTCTTTGAAAAAAAATTGATGGTATTTTGATAAGGATTATATTAAATGTGTAGATTGCTTTAGGTAGGATAGACATTTTCACAATTTTGTTCTTCCAATCCATAAGCATGGAACATTTTTTCCATTTCATTGTGTCTTCCTCAATTTCTTTCATGGATACTCTATAGTTTTCTGAGTACAGATTCTTTGCCTCTTTGGTTAGGTTTATTCCTATTCCTAGGTATCTTATGGTTTTGGGTGCAATTGTAAATGGGATCAACTCCTTAATTTATCTTCTGTTTCGTTCTTGGTGTATCAAAATGCAACTGATTTCTCTGCATTGATTTTATATCCTGACACATTACTGAATTCCTGTACAAGTTCTAGCAGATTTGGAGTGGAGTCTTTTGGGTTTTCCACATATAAAGTATCATATCATTTGCAGAGAGTGAGAATTTGACTTCTTCTTTGCCAGTTTGGTTGCCTTTTATTTCTTTTTGTTGTCTGATTGCTGAGGCTAGGACTTCTAGTACTATGTTGAATAGCAGTGGTGATAGTGGACACCCCTCTCATGTTCCTGATCTTAGCAGAAAAACTCTCCATTATTCCCCATTAAGAATGATATTTGCAGGACGCCTGGGTGGCTCAGTTGGTTAAGCAGCTGCCTTCGGCTCAGGTCATGATCCCAGTGTCCTGGGATCGAGTCCCACATTGGGCTCCTTGCTCAGTGGGGAGCCCGCTTCTCCCTCTGCCTCTGCCTGCCACTCTGTCTGCCTGTGCTCGTTTGCTCTCTCTCTTTCTCTCTGACAAATAAATAAAATTAAAAAAAAAAGAATGATATTCGCTTTGAGTTTTTCATAGATGGCTTTGATGATATCAAGGTAGGTACCCTCTATGCCTCCACTTTGAAGAGTTTTGATCAAGAAAGAGTACTGTACTTTGTCAAATGCTTTTTCAGCATGTATTGAAAATGTCATATGGTTCTTATTCTTTCTTTTACTACGGTATTACATTGATTGATTTGCGGATGTTGAACCAACCTTGCAGCCCTTGAATAAATCTCACTTGATTGTGGTGAATAATCCTTTTAATGTACTGTTGGATCCTATTGGCTAGTATTTTAGTGAGAATTTTTGCATCTGTGTTCATCAAGGATATTGGTCTGTAATACTCTTTTTTGATGGGGTCTTTGTCTGGTTTTGGGATCAAGGTGATGCTGGCCTCATAAAATGAGTCTGGAAGTTTTCCTTCCATTTCTGTTTTTTGGAACAGTTTCAAGAGAATAGGTATTAATTCTTCTTTAATTGTTTGCTAAAATTCCCCCTAGGAAACCATCTGGCCCTGGGCTCCTGTTTTTTGGGGAGATTGTTGATGACTCCTTCAATCTCCTTTGCTGGCAAAGTTGCTCATAATACGTTCTTATAATTGTTTGGATTTCTTTGGTGTTGGTTGTGATCTCTCCTTTTTCATTTATGATTTTATTAATTTGGGTCCTTTCTCTTTACTTTTTGATAAGTCTGGCCAGGGATTTATCAATCTTATTAATTCTTTCAAAGAACCAGCTCCTAGTTTCATTGATCTGTTCTACTGTTCTTTCTGTATCATTGATTTCTCCTCCGATCTTTATTATTTCTCTTCTCCTGCTGGGTTTAGGGTTTCTTTGCTGTTCTTTCTCCAGTTCCTTTAGGTGTAGGGTTAGGTTGTGTACTTGAGACCTTTATTTTTTCTTGAGAAAGGCTTATATGGCTATAAACTTTCCGCTCTAGGCCGCCTTTGCTATGTCCCACAGACTTTGAACAATTTTGTTTTCATTATCATTTGTTTCCATGCATTTTTTCAATTCTTCTTTAATTTCCTGGCTGACCCTTTCATTCTTTAGTAGGATGTTCTTTAGCCTCCATGTATATGAGTTCTTTCCAACTTATCTCATGTGATTGAGTTCTAGCTTCAGAGCACTGTGGTCTGAAAATATGCAGGGAATGATCCCAGTTTTTGGTACTGGATGAGAACTGATATGTGACCAAGGATGATCCATTCTGGAGAATATTCCTTGTGCACTAGAGAAGACTGTGCATTCTGTTGCTTTGGGATGGAATGTTTTGAATATATCTGTGATGTCCATCTGGTCCAGTGTGTCATTCAAGGCCTTTATTTCCTTACTGATTTTTGCTTGGATCATTTGTCCATTTCAGGGAGGGGGGTATTAAAGTCCCCTACTATTATTGTATTATTGTTGATATGTTTCTTTGATTTTATTATTAATTGGTTTATATAATTGGCTGCTCCCATGTTAGGGGCATAGATATTTAAAATTGTTTGGTCTTCTTGTTGGACAGACCCTTTGAGTATGAAATAGTGCCCTTCTTCATCTCTTATTATAGTCTTTGGCTTAAAATCTAATTGATCTGATATAAGGATTGCCACCCCAGCTTTCTTTTGATGTCTATTATCATGGTAAATTGTTTTCCACCCCCTCACTTTAAATCTGGAGGTGACTTTGGGTCTAAAATGAGTTTCTTACAGACAGCATATTGATTCTTTTTTCTTTCTTAGCCATTGTAGTACTCTGTGTCTTTTGTTTGAGGCATTTAGCCCATTTCCATTCAGGGTAACTGTTGAAAGATATGCATTTAGTGCCACCTATTACCTGTAAGGTGATTGCTACTATATATTGTCTCCGTTCCTTTCTTTTTTTTTTTTTTTATTTATTTGTTTGTCAGAGAGAGAGTGAGCGAGCACAGGCAGACAGAATGGCAGGCAGAGGCAGAGGGAGAAGCAGGCTCCCTGCCGAGCAAGGAGCCAGATGTGGGACTCGATCCCAGGATGCTAGGATCATGACCTGAGCCAAAGGCAGCTGCTTAACCAAATGAGCCACCCAGGTGTCCTGCCTCTGTTCCTTTCTGGTCTGTTACTTTTAGGCTCTCTCTTTGCCTAGTGGACCCCTTTCAATATTTTTTGTAGGGCTGGTTTGGTGTTGGCAAAGTCTTTTATCTCTCCTTCTATTTTCAATGATATCATAGCTGGATATAGTATTCTTGGCTGCATATTTTTCTCATTTAGTGCTCTGAATATATCATGCCAGTTCTTTCTGGCCTGCCAGGTCTCTGTGGATAGGTATGTTGCCAGTCTAATATTTCTACCATTGTATGTTATAGACTTCTTGCCCTGGGCTGCTTTCAGGATTTGCCCTTTGTCACTAAGACTTGTAAATTTCACTATTATATGAGGGGGTGTGGACCTATTTTTATTGATTTTGAGGGGGGTTCTCTGTGCCTCCTGGATTTTGATGCTTGTTCCCTTTGCCATATTAGGGAAATTCTCTATTATAATTTGCTCTGATATACCTTCTGCCCCCCTCTCTTTCTTCTTCTTCTGGAATCCCAATTATTCTAATACTGTTTCATCTTATGGTAACACTTATCTCTTGAATTCTTTTCTCATGGTCCAGTAGTTTTTTGTCTCTTTTGCTCAGCTTCTTTATTCCCTGTCATTTGGTCTCCCATATCACTAATTCTCTCTTCTGCCTCATTTATCCTAGCAGTATGAGCCTCCATTCTTGATTGTACCTCATTAATTCCTTTTTTGATTTCAGCTTGGTTAGATTTCAATTCCTCTATTTATCCAGAAAGGTATTTTATTTCCCCAGACAGGGTTTCTCTAATATCCTCCATGCCTTTTTCAAGCCCAGCTAGCACCTTGAGAATCATCATTCTGAACTCTAGATCTGACATATGACCAATGTCTGTATTGATTCAATCCCTAGCTGCTGGTACTGCCTCTTGTTCTTTTTTTTTTTTTGTGGTGAGTTTTTCCGCCTTGTCATTTCATCCAGATAAGAATATATGAATGAGAAAATAAAATATTAAAAGGGTGGCAAAGTCCCCAGAATAATGTATGCTATCCAAATCAGAGGAGACCCCAAACTGGGGGTGAGAAAAAAGGGGGCAAAAAGAAATAAAAAAAAATGTATATATCATATACATATTAGACTGGTGAGTAGAATAGCTCCATCCACTTGATTTTGGGTGTATTTTGGTCTCTTTGAAGAAACTACCTCCTAAAATTTTAAAGAAAGAAAAAAATCTATATATACACATACACAAAAATAAGGGTAAACATGATGGTGGGATGGAATATGACTGTAAAGATGAAAATTTTAAAAAAATTCTAAAAAAGGAAATAATAGGATCAACTGACTGGAAAAAGAAAAGAAATAAAAAGTGGGGGGAGAGGGGTGCCTGGGTGACTCAGTGGGTTAGGGCCTCTGCCTTCGGCTCGGGTCATGATCCCAGCATCCTGGGATCGAGCCCTGCATCGGGCTCTCTGCTCGTCAGGGAGCCTGCTTCTCCCTCTCTCTCTGCCTGCCTCTCTGCCTACTTGTGATCTCTGTCTGTCAGATAAATAAATGAAATCTTGAAAAAAAAAGTGGGGGGGAGAAATTGTACTCAGGTTGGAGACTAGTACAAAGCCCTGTGCTAGATTTAGGGTACATTTTGATCTATTAGAAGAAATTGTACCCAAAAATTTTTAGGAGAAAAAAAGCCCCATATATGTATATAAAAAATAAGGTTAAATACAATGAAGGATCAAATATGACTATAATAAAGGTTTAAAAAGTTTATTTTTTTAGAAAGCTATTGTTAAGATAAACTAGTTAAAAAATGTTAAAAGAAGAGAGAGGTAAAGTTAAAAAAATGAGGATAAGAAAAAAAGTAAAATTAAAAAAATTTAATTTAGCTTTGCAAGACTAAAGGATCATGGGGAGAATACCATGAATTCCATGCACTGCTTTCCCCTATCTTTGGAGTTCCACTCTTCTTGTTCGGTGAGCTTTGTCTTGGCTGGATATTTTGCTGATCTTCTGGGGGAGGGGTCTGTGGCAGTGATTCTCAAATGTCTTTGCCCAAGGCAGAATTGCACCTCCCTTGCCAGGGGCCAGGCTAAGAAATCTGCTCGAGTTCACTCTTGGGAGTTTTTGTTCCCTGAACGTTTTCCATAGAGCTCTGGAGGATAGGTATGAAAATGGTAGCCTTCTAATCTCTGGCCCAGACGAACCAAGAGTTCAGGGCCCCACTCCTCAGTGTACACTTAGAGAAAAGGGGTCAATCACTCCTGTCTCCCTGGTCTCTGGCTGCATTCTGGGCTCACCCGGCCCATGACTGAGCATTTCTGTCTCTGATGCACAGCCCCATTTGGAGTCCTCAAACCCAGCATATTCCTGCCTCCAGAGGAGGAAGGTGAATCTCCCTGGATCTGCCACTTGTGGGGTCCCTGCTCAAAGAGCAGTGGTCTAACTGTGCTGTGGATCATGGTTTAATGTAACCTTGAGCTGAGAGCTCACTCCTTTGCTCTGTCTCTGTAGTCAACTTCCCTGCTCTGATACCTGTGAGCTCTGCTACACTCAGATACCTCTGATCCTTCTGTGACCCCGTGGGACCTGAGACCACACTGACTCTGTGAGGGCTTGACCCCCAGTTAGCCTCTCGAGTGGTATCCCTCAGTGGAGCAGACTTTTAAAGTTTGGATTTTGTGCTCTGTTGCTCCACTGCTTGCTGGGAGCCGGCTCTTCCCCCTGTGGTCTGTCTTCCTGTGGCTTCAGGTTCACTTCTCCGCATGTCCTAACTGTTCAAGCTCCTGTTGGGTTTGTAGGTGTTTGGAATGGTTTGATACCTATCTAGCTGAACTCCTGCAACCTAATGTCATTTCAGCCCACTACTCCTCTTTGCAAAACACTTCCATATTGGTATCATGTTTGACCATAACTGGAAACATTTTTATTTTACTGATAAAAGAAGATCTAAAACACCTGAGTGACATAAACAAAATCACAATAAATGTTGGCAGAACTGCAACAGAAAATCCACAAATTCTTCAAATCTGTATCAGTGTCACTTTCAAGACATCTCATCAGGTACTTTTTAAATAATTAAAGATTAAATTTAGATATAATATTTAATAAGATATACAAAATGTATAAATTATCCATAATGCAATTAACATATGACACAAATGTATGAAATATTAAGATGCAAATTAAAAGTATTTCATTTTATTTTATTTTTCTCTTTATTTGATATAACCAAAAATCGCTTCTTGGCCTTTTGGCTAAGATCATGTGCAAACAAGAGTTTTTGTGTAGGAAGGTAAGATAGTTGTGGTGCTGGACTTACCTTTCTATTGCAGATGGCAATGGGGAACTTCTTTACTTACATGAGTAGCTTCCTGGAAGTAGACTGTGGCTTAATGATACATAAAATGCCCAGTAGGATCTCAGTATGTCCATTTCAGATTATGACAACTTCAAGACCCCCCTCTTTCAGCTCTTTGTGAACTAAACTACAAATTTTACAAGATAATTGCATTTTGAGGGCCTAAATTGATACAGGACAAATGTGTGTAATGAAGTGATTTATATGATTCTTTTTAAAAAAAAGATTTTATTTTTAAGAGAGCGAGCAAGCACATGCATGAGCGTGAGGGAGAGAGAGAGAGTGTGGAGTGAGAGAGGAGGAGTGGAAGAAGCAGGCTCCCCACTGAGCTAGGCATCTGACAGCTTCCCATGGTCTCAGAATCCTGGGATAATGACCTGAGCAAGAGGCAGACACTTAACCAACTGAGCCACCCGGGAGCCCTGAAATGATTCATATAATTCATAACAGAGACTTCCTGGAATTATTTATTTTCTAATCTTCAAAACAGAAATGATAAATATAACATAATGTCAAAGCAAATGAAAAGTAGCCCCCAAACAAAAACCTGTAAAAGTTGACTCCATAAATGTATTAATGTTAGGAATTTTTCTGCTCTACAGTTATCTTACAGAGATGTTTCTCAAGATTTTTCACCGCCTCATTGTTCATGCTAGTATTTATTTTTCTGAGGTTGGATCATTATAGCTCTTTGGATGCTAGGATATATGAGAACAATCTCAGTATGAACAGTGGAGCATTTATAGGGCAAGGGGCAGCATTTTCAGTAACAATGTTAGGTTTTAAAAACATTTCATTTTGCTGATTTAGAAGTAGAGAAGATAAAGCTAGGGAGAACAGCCAAGCTTGTGCTCTCTCTCTCTCTCTCTTTCTCTCTAGTCCCATTCAATAATTTTGGAAGAAGGACTAAATGATGCTTAGAATCCCTGGATAAAGGCCTGCCTAATCCTCATGCTTGCTTAAGCTGAGAAATTCTTTATGTCTGATGTTGCCAGTGAATTGGATTGTATTGCTTTTCTATAAAGCTGACCAGCACAGATAGGTTTTTTGTTGTTGTTGTTGTTGTTTTGTTTTGTTTTGTTTTGGTCAAGAATTAGTCTATTACTGTATACTAAAGGATTTTAGAATACCCAAGATCTTAGAGGCTTAAACAAAATGAAGTAATTTTGGTATGGGTGGTGAAGGTCAAGTAATCTTCATTTAGCTGACAGATTTATTTCAACTTATTTATGGGAAATAGCTGTTGGGCATTTGGGAGAATTTATTGACATAGTTTAGTGTTTTCCATCCTTGGTATACAGCAGTTTTCCTCCACAGTGGCAATGCTCTAATTTTTACTTTACTCCTGAATTAGAAAGTACTATTTTAAAGATGAATAATCTTTTGAGTAGTTACAGATAAAAGCATACCACATTGGAAAAAATGGGACTAAGTCTCTTTACAGAGATTTATTGCATACCATTAAAAAGGTGTCTTTAGAATATCCATGAGTATTCCTTCAGGTGGGAAGATATTACCTTCTTATAGTCCTGTGAATAATGCTCACATAGGTAAAATAAATGGAAAAGAAATAGTCAAACCAAAACAAACCTTATAACATGCTTTTCCTTTAAAAACTAATGACTTCATTTATAAATAATGCCAAACAAGACTTTTCCTCTATGCCAAGATCAGAATTCACAGAGTTAATAGAAGAGTCCTAAGAACAGCAAAATAAAAACCTAGGATCTCCATGCTGAAGGGGACATTGTTATATAAATCATCCAAAAGCAACTCAGAACTTCTAACGGCACATAGATTGAGTTGGATATAACGTTTGTCTCTTTCTGGAACCCTTGAAAGGTCTTAAACATTGGTAGACTCATGCATTGTTTAAGAACAGCATCCAGAGTCTAATATTTTTCTATGACCAGAATGTTAGGCATTCTGTTCTCTCACAACTGATTTGACACAACTGAATTCATGGTTTGTCTGGTGACTATGTAAGATCCAGGAGAGGAGATATTTGCTTTGAATGAATTTTCTTAGTTGTCTAAGACTCATTCTTTCTGCTTCACTCCTTTTTACAATGAAGATCCTCATTTCCTTCACAAGTCCACATCTACTGTCCTGCCATGACCTTAAGTGAACTGTGTTTAAAAATAAATTCCCCCCTGACCTCCGCAGTCCTCAGGAGCTGAGTTAATAACCAGTAATGGTAGAGAAGGAAGACTTAAAATCTTTAGGTTATTTACTATTCATTCATTTCAGACTCCTAGAGATTGTTAGAAATGTCAAAAAAAAAATCTAAAACAAGGATGGCTGATATTTTGGAAATATCAGAGGAAAATAGAAACAATTATAAGTTCCATTTATAAACTTCAAAATGCAAATAGCCTTTTGAGCCTCAAGAATGCAAAAGGAATTGCTTTTTAAACTTAGATTCCCCTACTTTATTGAACAAGAGAAGGCCAATGAGAAAACCAGCATAGCATGTGTTTTAATCAACTAAAATGTTAATATTCAGGACAGATTTGAGAAGTAATAATATGGAAACAGTTTTCCTTATGTCTTTGATTCCTTATGTCCACATGACAGTTTTGTGTAAATAAGACTTTTACACAGGTATTATTTCATTCTTGAAACTTCATCATTTAGTGATTTTTACTGTGTTGAACATACAATTGGGGAAACAGGCTTGAAGAGCTAAAGTGACTGGCCTAGTATTACAGAAAAGTTAAGCTTTTACTGGGGATCCTCTTCTGTACTAGTTTCCATGTAATAGAGATACAGGCATGACAGATACAGGATTTTCCCTATATGAATTTTTTTCCCAACTTGGGGTTCTGTTGTGCTATAATGTCTGGGATACAAATGCATATGTATACATAAACTGTGATAAGAACACAATCTTGTTAATGCAAGAAGAGGGGAGGTACTAACTGCCTAAAGCAAATAGGGAATGTTTTAAGAGAAGTAGGAATTTCCCAGCAGTATCAGGAAAGTGGAAATTCAAAGCAGAAGAATTAGCATACATAAAAACACTGATAAATGAAAGAAGACTAGGAGTTTGCTAAGCTTGACCAAAGAGCCCAAGGGGATGAGAAAGGAGGTTAGGAAAACCTGAGGTTATGAAAGGATAAATCTGGAAAGGTAGGTAGGGACTAGATATTGAGGATTCTTACATGCCAAACTCAAGTTTTATACCCAAAATCACAAAGGCTTTGAGAGCATAGTTAAAGATAAATATAAACGTAATTCTTGGAAAGTCCAAGCATAGAATCCATACTTTAACTTGACTTGTAGGTTCTGTAAAAAGTAATTTAATAGAAGCTCTTTCACTTTGGTTGTTGCCCTTAACTGCCAGTTTAAGAGAGAAATCATTAGATTCCATCTGTCTTTAAACTAAAAGATGAGTTTGTCATTTTCCAAGAGTTATGTGCTTCTTTGTTTGGAAGATTTTTATACTTCATTTTACTCAATATCAGGAAGTCTCTATGGAAATACTCACTTCTAGTTGATTAAAAATCAGAGAAACAACATACAGCAAATTCATTTGAAAGAACTAATTACAGAAATGTACATTTTGGAGTGCTCTTTATAATCCTGTTAAGTGAACATCCAAATGTCATATTAGACAAGTCTGCGATGCTCATTCATCTGGCAGATTATCTGAAAGACAGCAACCTACTGGCCACTGCCACATTACCCATATGCCAGCTATCTTCCTTTCCAGATGCTGTCCCTTGTCACTTATTTCATAGGAATAAGGAATGTCAGAAGAAAAAAATGAAAAAGAAAAATTCAAGCAACTGCTTTTGCTAAATTAATTCCACTGTTTTGCTGTGATTGGTTAAAACATCTTGATCCTGATCCTCCTTCTATTTTCTCACCCTTTATAGAACGGTTTTTCTTCACTTCTTTCTATACCAAATTACAATGTTTGTTGCCTGAGTTCCAGCCACACCATGATTATTTAAACTTTTATTTTGGGGGCACTCAGAGTTCATAGGGTTAAAGAAACAATAAGGTACTATGCAATGTGCAAAGTGTAACTCTTCGCTCTATTTATTTTATAATAATATACATTGGGCTGGTGGAAGATATGGGGAGGTTTGTCATCAGTGAAACTGAGACTAGACTACTCATGAATATAGCATAAAAGGGATTAATAAATCCCAAAATCACAATGAGAAAGTACAGACTTCATTTTACATAAATTGAGAGATCCCAGATCCCATGCTGGAGGTGTGTATAATTACAGGTTATTAAATCTCCAGGCTAGCTCTGTCCTCAGTTTCTCTGGGGACTGAGATCAGCAATTACTATACAAAAAATTTTTTGTCTATTTTGACATGAGATATGCAACAGGGAGGCAACACAGCAACCACTTTATCTCTACTAAAATATATTCAGGGAAAACATGGTCCTGGGACTTTTTTCCACAAGCAGATTAAGAATTTAATAGTTTTTCTAAGTGAGAAGTTCTCTGACATGGTCTCACTGGCCTCTTTTTAAATTGGTTAAATTGAACAGGATGTACATCTTTTGAGTGAAGGAATACTGCACATGGGTTGCAAGATAAATTGGAATAAGAAAAAAAATACCAAACAAAAATAAAAGCAATGTAGTTATTTAAGCACATGCCTGGAGAAAATTCATTGCTTACCTGACACTCAGCTTGACTTTTGAAAGTTGATAGACATCAGACACATGTCAAGAAGATAATTTATTCGCAATATTAAAAAATATCCCTTCCTTACTCTTCAAAGCCGGATTTAATGCTTTCCAAATTGTTCACTTCATGAATTGTATCTATTTTCTTGCCACCCCCACTTTCTGGCATGGCAGACAGATTTAAGTTTTGTCCTCATTGGAAATGGCAGATCACAGTGCTATGGCAACTGGTGCTGTCATAGGATCCTTCCAAGGATGCCACCTCCACAAATTCTTCTAACCCCTGACTATTTCTCATAATTTCCTGCTCCTCCAAAGTCAGGGCAGGTGGCCCAGGCCCAGAGCACATAATGCTGATAGTTGCTCCAGATCTAATGCTGTCACAAGGCCCTACTTTAGAGGCACAGAGGCATTTTGGATTTAGGTGTTAACATTAATTCCATACTTAAGAATGGAAGTTTGCAAACTTGTGCTGTATTTTTTTTTTCTACAATAAGTTTTCCCTATACTTTTTACATTGATACTTAGGGAAACCATTTCCAAAGTAATGTACTACTAGCCTTTTCTAATTTCCAAGGGTTAGTTGATTTCAAGTTCTTTGTTTCATGACAGCAAAATTACACACACACACACACACACACACACACACACACACACGCACACACCAAAAGAAATAAAATACTGCTTGGAAAGAAAAGAAGAAATTAATCTTTAAACATAGATGAGGCTTCAAAACCTTACAGCTGGATTTGCAGCCTTACCTCTACTTTCTTTCCATTTGTTTAAACTTGGATTCTTAGCTTGGAGATCTACTAGATACAACTTTTGCATTCATTTATTCATCTAGGAAATATTTACTAGATGCCTATATGTCAGTTATGTTCTAGGTGCTGAGGGTGCATCCATTAACAATACTGACATAAATTTCTTTTCTCATGTGCTTACATCTGGAGAGAAGCTACAGAGAAGTCTAAAAAAGTCCGATTACAGTTAGTGATCAGGAGAATGGGTTCCGCTGTGGGTACTGGTACTGCATTATTAAGTGGCCTTGGCCTATTCCTAGACTTCCGTAGGCTACATTTTTCTTGTTCATAAAATGAAAGAGTCCGGAAGTCATTTGTGGGCTGGTTGCAAGTATTTTTTGTTTGTTTGTTTGTTTTTGCTTTATACTAGTATCCTGGTAATGCATCTGGTAGCACTAGGCATCCTCAGCATAAAGGAAAACATGGACTTTATTGCTGTAGCAATTTTGTCTGTGGTGATTTATTCATTCCTACATTGAATAAATGTGTAATGCTTGTCTTCTACATGTGCAGAAACTGTGCTTAGTGAATTAGGGTTTTAGGTCAAGGAGACAAATTGTTTTCCTCATGGTTTGGCTGAGGAGATCTTCATTAAGGTAACTAACTGGATGCCAGTGAGGTAAATGCTATACTTCTCAGCAATCTGAACAAGGTGCAGTGGGAGACAAACCAGATCACAAGTGATTCTACTTAAAAAACAAAACAAAGCTAAACAAAACCCAAACAAGTGATTCTACTTAGGGGATTTAGTTAGGGCTTGCAGCAGAGGAAACATTTATTCTTGGTCACTCAGGGCTGAAAAGGCAGAACAGGCTGGAGAGGGACTTTCAAGAACAGAGAATAGTGAACACAAAGATCCGGAGACATGAAAAGGCATTGTGCTGTGAATGACAAAAGAAATCCGTTCTTTCAAGATCAGACTTAAGGGCTCAGCATCCAAGATGACTGAAGGGAGATAAGAAAAGAGAACAAACTGAGATTAGATAGTGAAAAACCTTGTATAGTTTATTAGTAAATTGTAATTTTCATCAATGAGATGAGGAGCTTGAACTGAAGGTTTTTCTGGGTCCAGGTCAATGGTACTAATTTGTCTGATGTGTTTGTTTTCAGTGCTAGCCCCAATGTAGAATACTTAAGTATTATAACTAGATTGAATATTTTGTTTATATAAAATGTGTCATGAAGGACTAGGACAGGCAAGCCTGTTCATTTATATACATAATTAGGTCATTAAGATGGGATATAATCAGTGAGTGAATTCACTTTTCCTTAGCCTCTCAATCTTAAAAATATTCTCTTAAATTCCCCCTTTGTCTTCCCTTGAAAATCTGTGATCCATACAGTTGTCAAAGTTTTCAGTCACATCCAACTATAAGAACAGCCTGATTGATAATTAAGGCCATTTTTAAAGTAATAAATGTCATTAGCCATCAGGGAGATTCAAATCAAAACCACATCAAGATACCACTTTACACCAGTTTAAATGGCCAAAATTAACAAGACAGTAAACAACAAGTGTTGGAGAGGATGTAGAAAAAGGGGAACCCTCACACTGTTGGGAATGCAAGTTGGTGCAGGCACTTTGGAAAACAGTATGGAGATTCCTTAAGAAATTAAAAATAGGGGCACCTGGGTGGCTTAGTTGGTTAAGCGACTGCCTTCAGCTCAGGTCATGATCCTAGAGTCCTGGGATCAAGTCCCTCATCGGGCTCCCAGCTCCACAGGGAGTCTGCTTCTCCCTCTGACCTTCTCCTCGCTCATGCTCTCTCTATCTCTCTCTCAAATAAATAAATAAAATATAAAAAAAAAAGAAATTAAAAAGAGCCACCTATGACCCTGAAATTTCACTACTGGTATTTATCCTAAAGATACAGATGTAGTGAAAAGAACCATCTGTAGCCCAATGTTCATAGCAGCAATGGCCACAGTTGCCAAACTGTGGAAGGAGCCAAGATGCCCTTCAATAGGTGAATGGATAAAGAAGATATAGTCCATATATACAATGGAGTATTATGCCACCAACAGAAAGTGTGAATACCCAACTTTTGTATCAACATGGATGGGACTGAAGGAGATTATGCTGAGTGAAATAAGTCAAGCAGAGAGAGTCAATTATTATATGGTTTCACTTACTTGTGGAGCATATGGAGGACATTGGGAGAAGAAAAGAAGTGAGTTGGGGGAAATCAGAGGGGGAGACACACCATGAAAGACTGTGAACACTGAAAAACAAACTGAGGGTTTTGGAGGGAAGGGGGATGGGGGGTTGGGTGAGCTTGGTGGTAGGTATTATGGAGGGCACATATTGCATGGATCACTGGGTGTGGTGCATAAACAATGACTCTTGGCACACTGGGAAAAAAAGTAATAAATGTCCATTCAAATCTTTTTAATTTTTCTTAAAGATTCTGTTTATTTATTTGACACAGAGAGACACAGTGAGAGAGGGAACACAAGCAGGGGGAGAAGCAGGTTTCCTGGACACTGGGATCATGACCTGAGTCAAAGGCAGCCACTTAACAACTGAGCTACCCAGGTGCCCCAGGTCCATTCCAATCTTTTTAAAAATTTTTTATTAATTATTTTTATTAACATATAATGTATTATTTGCCCCAGGGGTACAGGTCTGTGAGTTGTCAGGCTTACACACTTCATAGCACTCACCATATCACATACCCTTCCCAATGTACATAAGGCCCATTCCAATCTTAATGAAAACTTTAGTCCCCCCATTTCAACCCCAAGACATCTTCCCTTATACTCAATAAGCCTGACCCATGAATTGGGAAACTTCCATGAGAAAAAGAAGTGTGTACTGTGTTTTTAGTCTTCTCCCCTCCCCCCTGCCTTCTTCCTCTTCTTTCATCTTTCTTCTTTCTTCTTCTCCTTCTTTTTTCTCCTTTCTCTTCCCCCTTCTCCTTTTTCCTTTCTCCTCCTCCTCCTCTTTTTTCTCCTTTCTTTTCCTCCTCCTCCTTCTTCTTTTTTTTCTTTCTTCTTCTCCTTTCTTCTTCTTTCTTGTTTCTCTTTTTAAACACATTTAAAAAATGTGTTTTCCTGAATTCTCTAGGGTTTTAGCACTGGGAAGAGGAACTACAAGAAAAGTACAAAAATCAGTCACTAAGCTATTCCTAAGCTTTTTTCTTTACTCCAAGTCCTTTCTGACAGTGACACTGAATCTCTAGGTTTTCTGTGGACTGAGATGTGCATTCTTCAGAGACTCTGCACAGACCACCCCAATACATAGTCTCTAACATAGGTGACCTGCTCTCAGTGGGATATCTCTGAATTTTTCTCAGTCTCCTGCTGGCTACCTTCGCTTAGCAGGTATCTTTCTTGGATGGGATACCTTCAAAATGGTTCAAATTTGTTATTTCTGTGGCATCTACTTTGTCATTAGGAAACTTGTGTGTCTTTGTTATACCAAGGGGACTTGTTCTTACTGCTGCCCTTTGTCCTCCTCTGTAATCATGGGATAATCTGGGTATTTTTCAGCATTCAGAATTATCCCTGCAAGAAATGTATTCTGGTCTCATGATTTAAATATAGCCCAAACTCTAGAGGAAACATGACTATTTTTCCTATACTACTCTAGAGGAGGCACCATATTAAGTCTAGAGATTGTCACAGTTGAGCTAATCTCCACCATCTATGGTAATTTTTTTTTTTTTTTCTTGTACGCTCTCTTTCTATGTGGTGGAAATATGGGTGTAAGAAGCAACAAGTCCATAACAAACTGAGGGAGAAGGGGGTGGCACTTCTTTTAAAAAAATCCCCTAGATGAAAATGAAGGTGGAAGGACTAGTTCTCCCACCTCAAAGCATTTTTGGTTGAAAAGTTGGGGAGTATCTGGTAGCTCTTAAGAGTTTTTCAGAATGTTACCCTCAATTATGAAGCCTTGGTTAAAACGGTGACAAAAAAAGGGAAAAAGTTTTATTTTACATTCTGTGACTTTAAAAAAAAATTTTCCTAATGTATTTTTTTTCTTAGTATTACATAATGTTCACCTTGACAATTCTAGCCTATCTTGCTGGGGTAATGGGAGCTAATGAAATATGACATTAATAAAAAGTAGGGCAATAACTTGCTGGGAGCCAACAGTGATAAAAGCAGTATTAATCAAAGTCATAACTCAGAAGGAGTGGGGCACTTGAGGGTCTTGAATTGAGCTACACTTGAAACTATTCTTTTTCATTTAGAATGTTGTACCCAGGGCTTTTTTATTGAAGGACTGGACCCTGTTTTATCAAAGGAGATCCTCAACTGGAAAACACACAGTTACAGTACCAGTAGGTAATTTCCATATTGTGTATCTTAAAACATTTTTTTAAGATTTTATTTATTTATTTGACAGACAGAGATCACAAGTAGGCAGAGAGGCAGGTAGAGAGAGAAAGAAGGGGGAAGCAGGCTTCCTGCTGAGCAGAAAGCCAGGTGTGGGGCTCAATCCCAGGACTCTGAGATCATGACCTGAGCTGAAGGCAGAGGCTTTAACCCACTGAGCCACCTAGGCGCCCCTTAAAACATTTTTGCTATAATAAGTCTGATCTTTCTACTCTAGTCCTAGGATCCATGTGAAATCAAAATATTGGAAACCCTGTTTATTGTTGTTTTTGTAAGTTATTAACTTATAATAATGACCTTTCACATTCTGGTATCACTTAAGAAAGAGGGTAGCAATTTGACCCCTTAGTAATCTGTAAATTTGCTGGTTGTAAAGGGATGATCAACAGCCATGTTATCTTCATCAACTGGAAATTCCAATTTGGATAGTTCTGTTTCACTGTCTTCCTGATGCATTTGTTAAACCACTGATGAGACTATCTCTCTCCAGCTAGTTTCTGAGTGTCTGGGAGGTAGAATGACATCTGGGATTGTGACAAGTATGGTAGGAGGCAATGAAGAAGAGAAGGAGAGGGCTAAGAGAGTAAATGTAGTTGAATTCAACAATTCAAATAGAATTTAGCTTTATAACTGATTTTAAGAAACAATTTGACATATTGTGTGTTAAATTCACACCCTAAAAGATAAAGGATTAGGAGATGAGTTTGAGTAAGGTCCTGGTGCAGGCATACTTCTCCATTTAGGGAGTCATGCTAGGGAGTTCTTCTTTTGAAGTCTTCAACATTGTAATGGACTGTAAGTTACCACATTTAGATATGAAAATAAAGAAGAGGCATTGTACACACTGCCAAAGCAGATGTACATAGAAGGCAGATTGTTTATACCTGTAGTTAAGCATGGAACTAGATGAGTTGCATGCATTTGTATGTCCCGGCTTTTTTGAGGCTCTGGCTCCAACTTTTATGTTATGGATAAAACTCATTTTACTTAAAGCCTTTACCCAGATGGAAGATGCTTTTCAGTCTATTTGTTAATTGATAAGACATATGTACCAGATGTGGCTAAATTCTAAAGGATTGAGTTAAGTAGATTATCTAGAAATCTATTCATCTCCTCTTCTTCCTCTCCTCTCTTCATTATCCACTGTGGTGGCCTATTGAAGAAATAGAGCCTTTGTAGAGAAATAGGACCAGATTATAATTCTGACACTGCCCTTTAGTTTTTATTTTATTTATTTATTTTTGTTTGTTTATTTTTTGTCAAATAAGTTACTGAACCTTTCTGGATCCCTGAATCTTCATTGGTACATTAGAAAACATAGTAATTTAGCTTTTGTGGGCTGTGAGCACATATATAATTTTAACCTCAGTTAAATTTTGAGGTCAATGCTATCATTATCTCCAATTCGTGGAAGAGAAAACAGAAGGCAAGGGAACATAAGTAACTTGTCTAGTTATACGGATTATAAATAAAGAACTGAGTTTTGAATTTTGTCTCTAGAGCTCCAAAGCTCTTGCCTCAACTATGCTTTGCAGACAAAATAATTTTTTATAGACCTATTTATTTATTTGTTTATTCACTTATGGCACATGGAGGTAGGGACAGAAGGAAAGAGAAAGGGAGAATCTCAAGCAGACTCCCCATTGAGAATGGAGCCCCACTCAGGGCTCATCTCATGACCTAAGCTGAAATCAAGACCTGGTTGCTTAACCACTAAGCCACCCAGGAGCCTTCTAAACAAAACAAACAAAAACAAAAAAAACTTTGATGTAATGTGTTCTTGATGAAGTTATTTAAGAAGCCATATTTTAGTTAGGTTTTCTTTTGTGTAAAGTGATTAAAATCCAATTCAAACCAGTTCAGACAAATAGGAAGAATTATCAGATGGTAAATGGGGCAGCTGCATGGCCAGATACCTGTAGGTCTTTGGTCAAGGTTGAAGAAGAAATACCTGGATAACATTAACTCTTACTATGATTTACTTGTCCTGACTGGTCTCTAGGTTGAGGCCATTTTTATTTTTGTTTTGTTTTGATTCTCCATGTAGTGAGAAATAAAACTGCCCATATAAGGATATGGGCATATATCCTTATAGCCTCTGATAAAAAAGAATGTCTTCAGTGAAGTTTTGCCAGATAATCCTAGGGAAGGACTCTAATTGGCCTGCCTTAGGTCACATGACAGATCCTCTCCATTTGATAGATTGGAGTACTGTGATTATCAAGGTTTTACCAACCCTGGGCCAGTTGCTTACTCTATTGCCATGGAAATAGACTCTGTTTTTAGAAGGAGGAATCAACACTGTTGCTTACTTCTTAATCAGACACTATTGCAACACTTCTTAATCAGACCATAGCAATCACAGAATAGTTAAATAAATCCTAGTAATATTGTATACAGTTATAGGTGATTTACTTAAAATTTGTAATAAATCTAAAGGATTTGTCAGCTTTTTCTCTATTATTCTTGAGTGTGTTTTTGAAATGAATAAATCACAGGAGTAAAAAACTCTTAATTTGTAACTAATAATCTTAATGTATTTTATTCACCTTACATTAAATAACACATCTGTTAATTTTTATACCTGGAAATATCCCTGAGATATGTCCTTTCTATTTTGGCCACATTGAAAAGAGAACTGACACATGGTGTAATCATTCTGGAAGGCAGCTATGCTCACCACTATACCACCAACGCCATGGTGTAGTCATTCTGAATTTTAAAAACAGAAGGACATTATGGGGGCTGGTTCTGTTTCCTTCCTGTTGTAATATATATTTAATGAGAAGAGGGTGGACAAAGCTGGAAAGCTTTTCAAACAATTCCATTTTGTGGTACCTGTGAGAGTTAATCAAAAGTCATATAATTTATTGAAGTAGATATATTTACAATGGTGCAAAATACATCTGACAGCAAATGACTCTGGTATGCCTGACTAGTAAGATGAACAAAAGTCAATATTTAAAAAGAGAAAATGTAAACATTGTATCTTCATATTAACAATCTTGAAGAAGAAACAGCTGTTACATTAGTTATCACTTTCCAGATCCAACACGGTATTGTCATTTAATTTCTTGGACCCATATTTGCTTGGCTGCAGCATCACCACATGATTTAAACCCTGCAAAGTTTGGCTTTACAACTAACTCCAGGTGCAAAATTTTACACTAAGTCTTTATTCCCTTTTGAATTGAGATTCTTCCCAACTAAAGGTTATTTTCAAACAATTTAAGACTTTAAAACACAGTCTTAGTGAATTCCACTTGTTGTTCTTTGAACTTCCACATGTAGGGATTGGAAATGTACTCAGTGTCCTGGACCAAGATGTTAGCATATGTCCAGAGTTTCAATTTTTTATTATCATTCTGTATTATCCTTTAATATGTTTGCTTGTTCTTCCAAGCATTAAAAGTCCAAGGCTTTGGAACCAAGATGATTTTCAGTTATGCACAGCATCAATAAGATCTTAGGAAACATTGCAAAGTAAACAAAATATGTGGTGCACAAACATACACATGCACATATGCACACCTCTTTACTAATACCAAGACTTTTACATAAGAAGCTAAAAGTCACTCCTTAAAATACTAAACAGAAATTAAGAATTAATTCAGTTACTCAAAAATATGTATTGAATATATGTATTGTGGATACAGCTGTGAAATACAAATGAAGTTTCTGAATCCATGGAACTTGAGTTTCAGTGAGGAGAAGCAGGAACAAGACAAACAAGATATTTCAGAAACATAAGTTCTATGAAAATAATTGATATATTTTACAACTCTGGGGAGAGTTTTCATTTTAGTCACTTGCTAAATTAATGGATTGGGGAGTACTTGGAATTTGCTTGGGAATTATTGCCTAACACCCCCTTCCATCAATTCCTCTGTGTGTTATTCCATTTCATTTTCAACAGTTGGAATTTTCTTTTTAATCTAGCTTATAAAAAATGTGGGCTGACCATTTTACTGAAAAGCCAGATAGAATAGAACCATGGATAAAAAGGGAGCCAACAACTTGTGGGTATCTAATGTGTCTTATAGCAACTTTTTATTCCATGTACTCCTATAATGTAGAACGTATAAACAGAGAAGGGAGAGGAGAGGGGCAGGGATCACTCTGATAGGTGCTGGCCTATGTGGGCAGAAGTCTCATGAGAGAGTTAGATATATTCAGCAGCTGAAGCCCAGTTGAATAGTGGGATAATGGCTCAGACTTTACAAAACTTCATGTTGAAGTTATTTGTGCAGATGCCTATCTTGGCAGCTTGTTCTAAGTTCCATCCACTCAGCTGGGTAGAACTAAGATGAAATAACCTTTTTTGTTAGAAATCACATATATTAGTTCTGAACTTGACAGCTTCCCTATTCTACAAGGATCACCTATGCTTTTTTATACTCTAAGCTCCTATATTGAAAGATGAATTTTATTTCATTATATACAAAATTTCATTCTGTGTATAATTTCATTTCCTAACAAACACTTTAATTTAGAGGGGAGGCAGGAGGGGAGATATGGAAGGAGGAAACAGAAAACACCACTGAAGAGTATCAAAGAAAAAACATTGAAGAGAGTTTTAAGAAGGAAGGTGTGATGAACAGTTAAATGCATCTAAGGGATCCAAAAAAGTGGTGTCTGTTTGGTTATATGAGGGCTTTGGTGCCTCGGGCAAGAGCAATTTCAATGGAGTAATAGTGGTGGAAGCCAGATTACTGTATTTTGAGTGGTCTCTGAGGAAGTGAAATAAACAAATACAGTCTACCCCTTTGTGAAGTTGGGTATTTAGCAAGGAGAAAGACAGTGTCAATAGAAGCTCATTGACGAATGAGAGAGGAACAAAGGCTGAAGTGAAAGAGACAATGAGGAAGTGCATTTAGAGATTAGGATCTTGAGGCAAAAATGACTAGACAGGCAAGAGGGTTGCCTTAAACAAGACATATACACAGAGTTGTTCTTGCACAACTATTGGTTTGTTCTTTATGATTGAGTCTGTTTCTTGATTTCTCTCTCTCTCTTTCTACCCTTTGCTCATTTGTTTTGTTTCGTTTCTTAAATTCCACATATGCATGAAATCATATAGTATTTATCTTTCTCTGACTTATTTCGCTTAGTATTATATGCTCTAGCTCTGTGTTGTTGCAAATAGCAAGATTTCATTGTTTTTCATGGCTGAATAATACTCCTTTGTAAAAATATACCACATCTTCTTTATCATTCATCAAATGATAGACACTTGGGCTGCTTCCCTAATTTGGCTATTATAAATAACTCTGCTATGAACAGGGGTGCATGTATCCCTTTGAATTAGTATTTTTGCATTTTCAGAATAAAAACCCAGTAGTGCAATTGCTGGACCATAACAAAGTACTCTTTTTAACCTTTTGCAGAACTTCCATACTGTTTTAAACAGTGGCTGCACCAGTTTACATTCCCATCAACAGTGCAAGAGGATTTGTTTTTTCTCCATATCGTGATCAACACTTGTTCCTTGTGTTGTTGATTCTAGCCATTCTGACAGATGTGAGTTGATATCTCATTGTTGTTTTGATTTACATTTCCCTGATAGTAATGATGAGCATCTTTTCATGTCTGTTGGCTCTCTGTAGGTCTTCTTGGAGAATGTCTTTTGATACCTTTGTTCCTTTTTTTAATGGGATGATTTGTGTTTTAGGCATTGAGTTTTATAAGTTCTTTATATATTTTGGATACTAATCCTTTATCAGATACATTATTTGAAAATATCTTTTCTCATTCTATAGGTTGCTTAACCTATTGGTTTTAATTATAATTTTGGGAGGAAGGACATGTCTGTATTCCATTACCTATTGTTTATTGATTCCATTTATCCTTGGTTACATGAATCAGTTTTTCAGAAATTCCTCTTTCTACTAATACTCATTTACATAGAAGATGATATATTACAGTGAAAAATGTAACTTTCAAAAGTTTTTGACAGAAATTGTTGATTGGTATTAAACATCTTCCTTACTAAGAATTTGCTTGCTAGGGCACATGGGTGGTTCAGTTGATTAAGTGTCAGATTCTTGATTTTTTGCTCAGGTCATGATCTCAGGGTCCTGGGATGGAGCTCTGCATCAGGCTCCACACTCAGCAATAAGTCTGCTTGAGATTGTTTCTCTCTCTCTGCCTCTCCCCCAACTCTTGCACACACACCCTCTCTCTGTCTCTCTAAAATAAATAAATCTTTAAAAAATGTTACTGTGGTTTCGTTTGGAAACCATGCCATTGTTAATATGAAAGTGATTTTTTCTAGAATTACTGGCTTACACAATTGTTGATGCTTACCGAGAATCTCTCATGCCAGTCCCTAAGGTTACATTACAATCTCATAGTCTTCTGCTCTGATCTGGAGTAAAATCACATAATTACTATGCATTTCAATTTTTCCAGTTGCATGTGTGAAGACACTTTGCTTAGAAAATAGAACACCAAAGGAGAATGAAGAGAAGTGCATGAAAGTTAGCCTATCATTGACATTAATAACTTTGAACAAATTGGTTATACTCACAAAGACTCAGTTTCTTCCTGAGCAAACAGCATTCACTCTTACTCTTTCAGGAAAATGGCAAAGTTTTTAAATATGTAATAATATCTGTAAGGTGTTTGGACTGTGTCTACATGGTAGCCAATATGTTTCCAAGGAACACACTGAAGATTAAGGTAATGAGCAAAAAGAATCAATGTGGAAACTGAGTCCATCATTCTTGCTTGTAATTTTACTACAGTCTGTACTCTGTTTCAAATATTTGATTATATAAGATGATAAAATCTAGAATTATATAAGATGATAAAATCTATTTTAATCAACTGCAAACCAGTAGTACTTGTTTCTATTACACACCTATTTTCAGAGGAATTTGCTTATGTTAAAGAGTTTGTCTGAACTAGGATTTTAAATTTGCCTATAACTACTAAGTATAATCCATGCACCAGGGGATGTGCTAGGCCTGAAGGAATCAAAATAATAGAATTATGTGGTCCCTGATCTCCATAAGTTAATTGTCTAGTGACATTAGTTATTGATTCCATGCATTTTGATATAAATACTATTAAATGTTAATGAAATATTATGAAGTATATTTTATGTGTTCTAGCAAGTTGGAGACCTTTTGATTTTTTTTAAAGAGGTAGTATTTATTTTTAGAGAAGTTTTAGGTTCACAGCAAAATTGAATGGAAAATAGAGAATTCCCGTATACTTTCTGCATCCACACATACGTAGCTTCCTCCACCATCAACATCTTGTACAAGAATAGTACCTGTACTACAATCCATAAACCAATACTGATGCATCAAATCATCCAAAGTCCATAATTTACATTAGGGTTCACTCTTGGCATGGTACCTTCTATGGTTTTTCACAGATGTATAATGACATGTATCTACCACTACACAAAATAGTTTTACTGTCTTAAAAATCCCCTGTACACCACTGATTTATCCCTTTCTCCCTCTGAACTCTTGGCAACCACTGATCTTTTTATTCTTCATGGATTGTCTTTTCCATAATGTGTAGTTGGAATTGTACAGTAAGTAGCCCTTTCATATTGGCTTCTTTCTCTTAACAATATGCATTTGAGATTCCTCTGTCTTTTCATGGCTTGATAGCTCACTTATTTTTATTATTTATTTATTTATTTATTTAGAGAGCATGCAAATGGTGGAAGGGGCAGAGGGAGAGGGAGATAGAGAGAATCTCAAGCAGACTCCCTTCTGAGCTGGGAGCCCAGATGGGGCTCATCTTACAACTCTGAGATCATGAAGGAGTTGGATGCTTAACTGATTGAGTCACACAGGTACCCCAGATAGGTAATTAAAAAAAAAAAGAAAGATTCTATTTATTTATTTGAGAGAGAAAGAGAGATAAACAGAGCTTGTGCACAAGTCAGAGGAGGGGCAAAGGGACAGGCAGACTCCACACTGAGCAGGAGCCCAAAGCAGGACTCCATCCCAGGACCCTGAGATCATGACCTGAGAAGAAGTCAGAAGCTTAACTGACTGAGTCACCCAGGTACCCCAGCTCACTTATTTTTATTGTTAAGTAATATGTGCTCTAATTTATCCATTTACTTACTGAAGGACATTCTTGATGTTTCCAAGATTTGACAGTTATGAATAAATCTGTTGTAAATATCCATGTACAGGTTATTGTGTGGATGTTAAGTTTTCAACTCACTTAGATGATTGCTCAATTGTATGATAAGAGTATGTTTAGTTTTGTAAGAAATAGATAACTATTTGAAAATCACTGCACTGGGGCGCCTGGGTGGCTCAGTGGGTTAAAGCCGCTGCCTTCGGCTCAGGTCATGATCCCAGGGTCGTGGGATCAAGCCCCACATCGGGCTCTCTGCTCTGTGGACAGCCTGCTTTCTCCTCTGTCTCTCTCTGCCTACTTGTGATCTCTGTCTATCAAATGAATAAATAAAATCTTTAAAAAAAAAAAAAGAAAGTGACTGCACTATTTTGGATTCCCACAGAGAGTGAATCAAAATTCCTGTTGCTTTGCATCCTTGTCAGAATTTAGCATTGTCATTGTTTTGTATTTTAGACATTCTAATAAGTGTATGGTGGTATCTTATTGTTATGATGAATTTGGTTTTGATTGGTATCTATTCACTAAATATTATGGTGTGATATTTATAGTAAAGGCATACCTCGAAGAGTTAGGAAGAATTTGCCAGGTGAACAATGATTAGTAAAATGGTGTGGGGAGGAGAAGCCAGGGGCATTTCAGTTAGAGATAGTTTTTGTGAAAATTTCACGGGTGAAAGAGAACATGGTGCATAGTAGTTGGCATGTGATATAAAATAAACATGGAGTAATAGGAGGGGAGGACATACATTTAGATAGAGGCCATATTTTAAGAACAGTTATAACTTATGTTGGATTCTTTTTTTAAAAAAAAGATTTTATTTATTTATTTGACAAAGAGAGACAAAGCGAGAGAGGAAACATAAGCAGGGGGAGTGGAAGAGGGAGAAGCAGGCTTCTTGCTGAGCAGAGAGCCTGATGAGGGGCTCAATCCCAGGATCTGGGATCATGACCGGAGCTGAAGGCAGACCCCTAATGACTGAGCCACCCAGGCACTCCTTTTGGGTTCTTTTAAAAAGATGAGAGGACTTAAATAATTTTAAATTGAGTCATCACATAGTTTCAACTAGACAAACTTGATTCAATCCACATAGACATATATTCACAAACTCACATTAAATAACCCCAAATACATGAGGAAATGTTCTTTGATTTTTACATAATACATATTGGAGTTCCTAGAATTTAAGAATACTTCAGTAATCATTTTTTTAAAGTCTATATAAAGTGTAACAAAAAGTTGATTATATTACAGAATTATAATGGGCACATGAAGATTTGTTATACTATTTGGTCTACATTTGTGTATGTTTGAGAATTTTTTAAAACTTAAAAAAAATCACAAATACTAGAATATTTAGCATTGACAACATTTATAAGCAATGAAGTGACATAATTAGATTTACATATAAGTAAGGTCATTTGGGTGGCAGAACTGGCATTGAATAAGAAAGTGGCCATGACTAGTTGGGAGTATATTGCAATACTACAAGTAAGAAATTACCTGGAAATTAATTGATAAATCAAAGTGTGGGGATGGTAATTAATACTATGACATCTATAACATCTCCCAGTGTGACTGAATAGAGCAAAATAAAAGACAATCAAGGACCAAACTTTAGAAAACATGATGTTTTAATGTTGAAGTGTTCAGAGAAGGCATTGAAGAACTTGAGGTGGTATGGCTAAAGAGGTGGGATGAGACAGGAAGTATTGAGACCGTCATTGAATGAAATACATATTGCATTTGTATGTATGACTGGATTTCACAAATTATGTACCACCGTTCTCTAGGCTTAAAATGTTTGCTATACATCTTAGGGAGTCCTCAATTTAATTTTACTTATTTTTTTAAAGGTTTTATTTATTTATTTATTTGATACAGAGAGAGAGCATGAGCAGGGGAGAGAGGCAGAGTGAGAAGATTAAGCAAACTCCCAGTGGAGCCAGGGACTCAATCCCAGGACCCAGAAATCATGACCAGAGCCCAACGCAGACACTTAACCCACCCAGGAGCCCAGACAGTCCTCTATTTAAATATTGTTTTATAGACTTAAGAGTTTTTTCTTATTTAGGATTATTTTCTAGCTGTCATAGTCATATTATATAAAATAAAAGTTCCCAATTTATTTATTTATAGAATAATCATTGGTTTTTAGAGTTCAGACTCAGTTAAGAAAATAAACCTCAGAACAAAATGTGGAGGTCCATCCTTCATGTCACAATCATAATCCTTCTTATTTAGTTATAAATAACCCATAGTGGAAACATGTTTTTGAATCAAAGTCAATTATGCCAGATGAATATGATTATTTACCTTGTACTTTGATTATCAGATCATTCAAACTTATTTTCCCAGTGTTGATAACAAAATATAATTTTATCCAGCTGAAAACTAGAAAACTAATAACCAGGCATGCTGCTGTTAATCTCAGGTTGAAGTCTCCTTTAATATTGACAGTTAATATTTATAAATGTGTGTTGGGTAGTATCACCAGGCCCAGCACCATACATGATTCATCTCTTTAATCCTTAAAAGTCTCCTATGAGTTTTGTAATATTTATGCAAATCTTTTTTTGATAGATGATAAATTGATAGATGAAGATGTTGAATTAGAGTGAGATTAAATAATTTGCCCAGTTACACAGGAAGGGAATGAGCAAGAATTTGTTCCCACAAGGTATGACTATAGAGCTTGCACACACTATATGAAATGTAGTATACTTGTATCACACTGTATTTGTCTCCTTGGACCAGACACTCAGAACATCCCCTCACAGGGACCCAACAACTGGATCTTAAGATACTCAATTTTGCAGCATTTAATGGCCCGAGAGTAGATAGATTTCACTGGGTGCCAAAAGGTCGTGTTTCTTCCCAGAGCCTCTGTAGACTGATACAGGTTTTTAGCTAGCATTCACCAACTGAAGGTAGATTTTCCACAAATATTGGTGGGTATTATCTCAGATTTCATAACTTATGGGAAAATCTTGTTAATTATGGGCATATTACAAAATAAATTATTTGAGAGTAGGAATTAAAATGGCCAGTATTAGAGGTTCTACATGTTTAATAGCATAGCAAAAATTAATGAGTTGGATGTTCATAAATCTTTGTGACAGGTTGGCATTCTCCCAAGAGTTTTAAGGGAATCCAAGAATGAAATTATGGAAATGATAGTTAAAATACAATAGTTCATTGTCAAGATGAGCACTGGGTGATATATAGAATTGTTAAATCACTCTGTGGTACTCCTGAAACTAATATAACACTATAGGTTAACTAACTAGAATTAAAATAAAAACTTAAAATATAATAGTTCACTCTTCCTGAATATTGGCAAGCTGTTAACATAATTTTTTTCTATAACAACTAGAGGAGTGACCAAGGAAACCTGGACACACAACCATTGAATCTCATTTCTACAATGATAATGATTTAGATCAGTGTATGCTGTTCTAGGTCAAGTGCCTGTCAGGTTCACTGTTCCCTTCTGGGAAGTCTCAGAATGCTTGCCAGCTCACACCTACCTCAGAGAAGAGACAGTCTCCTAAGCCATAGGTCATTGTGCTCTTCACCAGGTGATCCTGCTAGGTTAATTGTGAGTGACTGGGTCAGAACAGGTCTCGAGGGTACAGATACCAGGAGCAAGTGAGCACTAGCAGTAAACTATAGAATCAAACCTGCTCCTAATTTTCTCCTTAATATGGACTCATAATTTTTCTACACAGATTATATTCATCTATAATTTGTTCAGTCAATATGAGAGTCAGAAAAGGAGCATGCACAAATGGGAGAGAGAGAGCAAACAAGAAGGAGATAGCACAAGCTTTGTCTCTCTCATATCCCTTCTAAATGTAAAGATTGTCTTTTACTTCATTTTTTTCAAGTCTTGTTCATTTTTAGGGCCAGCTCAGTTCCTATCAATGAAGTTTGCAATGATTGCTTTGATTTTCAGATGTATAAACATTACCTCAAACTTGACATGTTCTAAACCTCCTAATCTCCTCTCCAATAAAGTATTCTTTCCCCATAGTGTTTCCATCTAGGTTGGCAATAACCCCATTGTCCTATTTTCCCAGGTCCTAAACCTTGAGAATCAGCCTTGATGGCTCTCTTTCTCTAACATTGCACATTCAATCAGCTATCAGCTCTTTCTTCAAATCATATCCAGGATACAGCTACTTCTCACCACCTTCACTGCCACTACTCTGCTGAAACTGAAACTCTCCACTATCTCTTAATTGGATTACTGCAGTGATTTCCTAAGTGGTCTTCTTCCTTTTGTTCTTACTGCCTTCAGCAGGCTGTGCGTTCTGGTTAAAATGAGAGTCAGGGTGTGTCAGGTTCTGTCATTCTTCCACTCAGCACCATCTACTGGTTTCCTAATCCGAGGAGAGGCTAAAGTCCATATGATAGCCTCTATGGTCAGACACAATTTGTCTCTTGCCCTCCACCTCTTAACTGGTCTTATATTAATATTTTTGCCTTTCCTTAATTCTTTGGTCCAGTCATTCTGGATTTTGTTGTTGTTGTTGTTGTTTTTTTCTATTCTGTGAATGTGCTTAGCAGGTTATCTCTGCCTGAAACTCCTTTTCAGGAAAGAGAATGTAGTAGGCACCCATGCCCCTCCCTCTACACTCACTCTCCCCTCACCTGCATTACTTTTTTCTGTAGCACTCTGACCACGGTACTGTATGTTTTACTTAGTATTTCTAAGTAGTGGAATCATGGGTGATTTATATCTTGTGTAACTTCTACATTTTCTCAATATTAAGCAATGAGCATAGTCAAAGGGACAAAGAATTGCCGTGGGCTGAGTCACGAAAAGGATCATGGAGAAAGAAGGGCTTAAACTGCATCTTACAAGCTTGGTAGGCTGAGATGAGAGATGGGGAAAGAGCATGCCTGGTCACAGTAAAATATGCATAAAAGATGGTGAATACTTCATACATAACATATTTTGGAGGCAGTGAGGAAACTAACCAGCATAGTCTCCTTTGTCACCAAACTATTAATTGTACAATTGGAAATGGATTCTGCAGAACCCAGGAGTGTCATTTTAGTCATGTGTTTTTTTGGAGAAAGCCATGATGCAATTATTTTTCTAAATTCTTCTAGACTTTTCTCTCTGATATTCCCATGAAATTCTTTATCTTCTTAGAAACGATTTATGTACATCTCTCAGTACTTTAATGCTCCTAAAGAGCTTAGTTTATGCTATCATAGAAAAGTTTAAGTTTCAACAAATTGACACAATTATCTGTTTCTATCAACGTCTAATTTTCTGGCCATTTCCAGTAGATTTTTTTCTTTGTGTATTTTTAAATAGAAGAAGAGAACATTAGGGGCACCTGGGTGGCTCAGTGGGCTAAAGCCTCTGCCTTCGGCTCAGGTCATGATCCCAGGGTCTTGGGATCGAGCCCCGCATCAGGCTCTTTGCTCAGCGGGGAGCCTGCTTCCTCCTCCTCTCTCTCTCTCTCTGCCTGCCTCTCTGCCTATTTGTGATCTGTCTGTCAAATAAATAAATAATAATTAAAAATCTTAAAAAAAGAGAACATTAATATAAAAATTATCTAGAAATAAAACTTTGCAGACATAGAAGTGTGAAGAATATTAAGATTTTTGCTTTGTTTTATTTGGCTGAAGAAGTATTAAATGACTCTTATTATAAATTATCATTTTATGTTACTTTTTCTCAGTCTAATTTATATCACTTGTCTAACTAGGGGTAGAAGTTTCCACCTTCAGAATATATTTGTCATCCTATACAAATGTGCCTTTCACATGTATGTGCCATGATTAGAATAATTTAAGCACTTGGCTAGGTCAGTTAAGGTCTGCATAGCTCTTCAAATTGAAATGAGGGAGGATGAGATAGAAATACCTCCATGCTGTTAAAATCTGTCCTGTCAACTCTGATCTGAGACCTTTCCAGGAAAGGGGCACCAGACATAATATAAAACTTGTTTAAGTTGGTTAATATTTTTTATCAGAAGACAAATACAATGGTTGGAGAAAAGACTGTTTCAAAAACTTAACATGGTAGAATCCACATAACATTTGCAAAGACAGATTTGAAGTTTTTGTGAGGGGTGAACAAAGAGTATTGTAGGCTTTAAAAAAATAGTAGACTAGCACAAATCCAAATGATACAGAACATCACTGAGCAGGATATGGTTTGGGATCTTTTTTCTCTTAATGAAAGCTCAGTCAATCAATAATACTTCTAATGATTTTCTGAGAGCACCTTCATGCAGAGAGCTCAGTTATTTTTCATGCAAGACGTACACTTCTGCCCTTTGGATTTATGAATGGAATAACAACTAAATGTTAATTTAATGAATTCACTTGCATTTCTGGGAGATTCTTCCTTTTTAACATAGTAGAGAACACAAACATGGGTAAAACAGGCCAAGCACTTTAATGTAAGGTGATGTAGTCTCAAATTAAAACATTCAGTGGAATATAAATTAAAGTTTTTTTTTTTTTTTTGAGAAGTGACTTTTATAACATTCATTTTTCAATCATGAGGAACTGTAATGGAACTGTGTTTGAGGGTGTGGTTTTGGTAGTGAGGAGTCAGGGTGGGATTCACCTTAGGGTCAGGATCCAGTAAACCTGAGAAATGACCAAGTACAGTCATCAAATTTAAAATTTTTCTAAATTATTTTACAATTATAGGAGAAACCACTACTGGAAATCACAATGGCCTTAGGCCAATTGTTCTAGATGTATCAATTTCCATTTGTGAATGTAAATGGTTGAATTTTTGTCAACTGCACTCTGTCCCATCCCCTTCTTCTTTATCAGTATGTCATTCTTTACCCAATACACTCTTTCAACTGCATTTGAATCCATCCTTTCAAATTCTATCTTTCATCTCCCTCCACCCTATTTTATACATCTTCAACTCTCTTGGCCCCATGTCCTCACCTTAATTTAAGCAACTGTATTTATCTTCTGTCTCCACCTTAGACTGATCATCTAGCTTCTTCTTCTTTTTTTAAATTTAAATTTATATTTTTATCCCCAGGGGTGCAGGTCTGTGAATCGCCAGATTTACACATTTCACAGCATTCACCATAGCACATACCCTCCCCAATGTCCATAACCCCACCACCCCCTCCCGACCCCCCCACAGCAACCCTCAGTTTCTTTTATGAGATTAAGAGTCTCTTATGGTTTGTCTCCCTCCCGATCCCATCTTCTTTCATTTATTCTTTTCCTACCCCCTCAACCCCCACATTGAATCTCCACTTCCTCATATCAGGGAGATCATATGATAGTTGTCTTTCTCTGATTGACTTATTTCGCTAAGCATAACACCCTCTAGTTCCATCCATGTCATCGCAAATGGCAAGATTTCATGTCTTTTGATGGCTGCATAGTATTCCATTGTATATATATACCACATCTTCTTTTTTTTTAAAGATTTTATTTATTTATTTGACAGAGATCACAAGTAGGCAGAGAGGCAGGCAGAGAGAGGGGTAAGCAGTCTCCCTGCTGAGCAGAGAGCTTGATGCGGGGCTCGATCCCAGGAGCCTGAGATCATGACCTGAGCCGAAGGCAGAGGCTTACCCCACTGAGCCACTCAGGCGCCCCTACCACCACATCTTCTTTATCCGTTCATCTGTTGATGGACATCTAGGTTCTTTCCATAGTTTGGCTATTGTGGACATTGCTGCTATAAACATTCGAGTGCATGTGCTCCTTTGGATCACTACATTTGTATCTTTAGGGTAAATACCCAGTAGTGTAATTGCTGGGTCATAGGGTAGCTCTATTTTCAACTTTTTGAGGAATATCCATGTTGTTTTCCAGAGTGGTTGCACCAGCTTGCATTCCCACCAACAGTGTAGGAGGGTTCCCCTTTCTCCGCATCCTCTCCAGCATCTAGCTTCTGATATGCAATGTTTCTCGATCTTCCAAACCTTGCTTCCTGGCATTGGAATTCTCATAAGAGCTGGTAGACTGCCCGTGGATTGTTCCCTATCTTGGCATGACCCTGACAGCATGTCAGCAGCAGTTGCTAATGTCCCTTTCCTGATGAAAACTTCTTCCTTTACCACAGAGAACACCCAGTGGATAATGACTACAACCAGGAGTCTATACACAATAGATAAATAACACATACAGGTTAATTCTCTTCAAAAAGAAGTTAAAAGAATGAAGTTTTAAATATGTTGGGGTAATATTTTGATGTACAGGTTACATTATGATAATTTCATTGTTACTTTATGATAATTTCTGCATTTGGGTAGGTAGACTCTCAGAACAGGTGTTCTTAAAAGATCTGCAGAAGAAAAGAGTCAATTTTTGGCTTTTGAGTTCCAAAATTGATAGTTTGTTGTTCACAGCAGAGATAAACACTTGAATTTCAAAAGCCTAGGAAACAGCAGCTAAGCTTTCTATTCTGAAGAATGAATGAAAAATCAGGGTGCCCTGCTTTCAGATTAAATAAAGACTCTATGGACTGAGGGTGGGAGAAAAGAGTAAAAGGAAATAATTGATATAAGAAGGCTTCTGAGCCCTGGTCTCTCACATACTTCTCACCACTATCTTGTTTGGGAATATTGAAGCCCTTGGGAATTATGGACACTTGAGGCCAGAAGGAATCTGTGGCCTTGTCCACCCGGGTGGAACCCATTAACCAAACAGAACCCATAGTCCTCTAGAAGGAGGACTGTATTGTTTAATCATCAAAACCAGGACATTTGTAATGAAATGTGAAACTGATCTGGGCAAATGCTAAATCTGGTGGAACACCTGGGCAATAGGTGTCAAGCAGGGCTTAAGGTAACCTGCTACTACAATGAGGTAACATAAAAATTATCTTTAATGTGGAAAGAAAGTGCAATAGTGATGGGGCACCTGGGTCCCTCGCCGGTTAAGCATCTGACTCTCAGTTTCCACTCAGGTCATGATCTCAGGGTTGTGAGATCAAGCCATGTGTTGGGCTCCACACTCAGGATGGAGTCTGTTTGAGATTCTCCCTCTCCTTCTGCCACTCTCCCTGCTCACATTCTATTTGTCTCTCTGAAGTAAATAAATCTTAAAAAAAAGAGAAGGTGCAATAATGGTTAGTAGGGACTGGATGCAGGTGGAAATGGGAAATTATTAATTAATGGGCACAGAGTTTCAGTTTGGAATGATGAAGAAGCTATGGTGGTAGATGGTGGTGATGGTTGCACAACAATGTGAATGTACTTAATGTCACTGAATTATACCTTTAGAAATGGTTTAAATGGTAAATTTTATGTTACATATATTTTTGTCACAATAAAATATATTGATAAAAAAATAGTCTTGTAATGGTTATCTAGGTTGTTGGGTATAAATAGACCCCACAGTATGTTTGTGTAGCTAAGAGGGTGAAGAATGTTCTTATATAACTTGGAATGGAACAAACATGCCCCCAAGATTAGGAGAACACCAAGATGGGTTGAAGAGGAGGCCTGTGAACAACATAGACCAAAGACAGAAGACCTGGTGGGAATATGGATTTAAGTCCCAAGTTAGAAAAATATATACAAACTCTGTCCATACTGCTATCAGTGGTATATATTTGTTGAGTAAGTATATACACTAATTTTAAGCAGCATTTTGCAAATTTCTAGTGTACTTTGGAACCCCCATGCTGGATGTAACACATCTGTCATCTCACTTTATTTTGGGATTATAACAATTTCCTAATAAAATGCTGTTTCTTGTAGAGAAGAATGCTAACCCTTCAAGCCAGCTATATTATTCAAGAGGAGGAAAAATCCATTTGAAGGTTTCTGATTAGAGATAAATTCTGCATTTCTCTCCACATCAATATATTATTTTTCTAAAAGCATAATATTCTGAACTCACCAGAACTATGAAGGGGTTACAGTTAAAAAGAGTGTGTTGTTTGGATTCAATTTAAGTGGTTTGGCAGACAGAATTTGCATCAAACTAAATTTGCTTTTGGGGTGGTCTTAAAAGATATTGTGAATATATCAGAGATTTCAAATTAGCTCCATGTTCTCGGGTTGGTTGTGTGAAAGAAAATGATATCCAGTTTCTTTTTGGCAGCTCCTATTCAGTGAAAACTTGGCAAAAAGCTGTCCCTTTCATGATGCTGGGAAATAGTTTGCATCTAACTAGAGAAATAGCATAGCTACTGTTATCAATACATAAGTAAAATTCATATTTAGGGACACCTGGGTGGCTCAGTCAGCCAAAGCATCTGCCTTTGGCTCAGGTCATGATCTCAGGGTTCTGGGATGCAGCCTCACATGGGGCTCTTGCTCAGCCGGGGCATGCTTCTCCTCCCTCCTCTCTTCCCTCTGCTCCTCCCCAAACTCATGCTCTCTCTCTCACACTTACTTTCCCTCTTTCAAATAAATAAATCTTAAAAAAAAATATTTTTTATTTTTTATCAACATCAACACAAAACTGACATTTATTTCCTCTGTCCTTTCTTTTTGAACAATGCATCTTTAGATTTCATAGTTCTTAATCTATCCTTTATTGTTACTTATTTTCATAGCAAATTCTGTCATGTTGAAACTTAGATTTTTATTCATTGTTTAAGTTATTTTTCATTAGGCAAATCATGTAAATACAACAAGGTAAGCATTTTCTTTTAAGCTATGCTTTCTTTCCTTTATGGAAATGTTTACTTTTTTTTTTTAATGTGATGAAAGACTGACAATATGCCTGATTTAGAAAGGATCTTCAAAGTCAGCTAGTTTTGTTCACCTCAGATGTGAATCCTTCTTGAAACAGACCCCACATCATAAAAAAAGATTTAGAAGTTTGATACTCAGTGGCTATCTAACTTTGGGCCCTCATGGGTTGTGGAAATGCAATTTTCTTATATATAAAATGTGTATGATTACATTGACCTTATAGAGTTGATGTGGTAGAGTTATTTGCTTTGCAATTGTTTCCATTTATATATAAGTAGCAGAATTATTTGGAGGAGGGTTGATGTTAGATAAAATTTCCAAACTGACAAATATGATTATATCTATTTAAGAGGTGTGGACATGATAATTTGATGTACACATACATTACAAAATGATTATCAAAATCAAGATATCAATACAACCATCACTTCACACAGTTAACATGTGTGTGTTAAGAATGCTTAGGATCTACTCTTTGCAAACAGCTCAGAGAGAAGAAAATGAGAAGATGTAGGTCAAACAGTATAAACTTTCAGTTCTGAGAAGGATAAGTTCTGAGGGTCTAATGAATAGCAAGGTAACTATAATTAATAATACAGTATTATATAGTTAGCAAATTTGATAAGTATATTTTTAGATATTAAGCAGTCTATTAAATCTAGAAATGAAAAACTTTATGGAACACACAACTAAAATATTTCCTCCAGTTTAATATTAACACACAGATCATTTTCTTTTTTTCTGTCTCTTCTACTTATAAAACAAATATTTAAGTAGATAATACAGAGAAGATAGGAGAGGATAATAAAGAAAATTTATGTTACTATCTGTTGAAATCTAGGGCAGCTTATATAGATAGATAATCCTTTCACTCTGAGATAACAAAAAGTCCCCCAGTCATTTATAATCACAAATAAGAGACTCTCCTTAGTAATAAATGTGTCTAGTATAGTGTAATAATAAGAAATTACACATTGACTTGCAGCTGACTTCTGGCTAAGAGCAAGGAAAAAAGGCTGGTTGGTTTCTCTTCTGTTCCTTCCTTGCCACACATTCCATCTGCCCTCTCCTTAGAAAAATAAGTTCACAAACTAGTAGAGAACAGTGTGCTCCCAAGCCCAGGCTCTCCAAATGGTTGTTTTGAGGCTCTTCCACTTGGCTGATGATACAGGGGGATGTCTTAACCCTTCCCTTCACCATGGGAAAAGGCCATAATGCCCTGGCAACCTGTTTCAGATAAATTTTTTTTGCCATCCTCCTTCTCCACTCTCAGCCTTTCCAACCCGGTTTTGTAGGTAAGGGTCACAAAACTGATTCTCCCTTACCCTATTTGCCATACCCACTTGGGTACCCTACCCCTTCTCTTCATAAGATGGGGATGGTTGACACTTGTTGCATTTGGGCTTCAAAAATGGATATGGAAGGAATCTGTTTTTACATCCAGTTAAAATCATTCCTTTAGGATACATTATATGAAGTAGATTTCTGCATCTAAAAATATTACCATTTTAAGACTCTTTGACACATGCTAGTGAAGATTCGTCTCCCCAAATAAAAATATTATATCAACTCATGCTGTCATCCTTACCACATAATACTAAGAAAAGAAAAATAGGGCAAATGAGAACAGAGGAGAGAAAAAAGCAGGAGCCTGAGAAGAGAGGAACAGTAGGACATAGGAAAACATGAGAATTGTTTGACAGGGGATGAGGTAGAAGTTTTTTGTTTTTTAATATTTTTTATTTGAGAGAGAGAGAGAGAAGAGAGTGTATCAGTGGGGAGAAGGGGCAGAGGGAGAGAGAGAATTTCAAGCAGACTCCATGCTAAGCATGGAGCCCAACTGTGGGCTCAATTTCACAACCCAGAGATCATGACCTTAGCCCATGACTTGAGCTCATACCAAGAGTCGGATACTTAACCTACTGAGCCACCCAGGCACCCTGAGGTAGAAGTTTTTATAAATCAGAAAAATCCATGTTGAGCTGCCCACCAGCATAAATAAATATGATTCAACCCTGCCTATATTGCAATATATTTGATAACTTGTTTCTCTTGGATTCTAGCCCTGAAAGGATTATTGAGAGCTAGATGTATGTAATCATTTTAGAACCTTTTCCTCATAGCATAGCACAGCATAGCAATCTTAATTTAGGCCAGAACAGTATTTGCAAAGGTAGCATGAAATGGTAGAAAGAAGATATTTCTGTCTCCAGTTTCTGCCACTTACTGGTGGGTTGATCTTGATACTGTCATTCAATACCAAGGGGATTTAGTCTCCCCATCTCGATAATTGAAATAATAATGTATTTCTTGCTAGCTCATGTGGTAAATATGATATGAGATGGGATGGGATTTAGAATTTGTAAACTGTAAAGATCTTAGAAAAATAAAATATGTTGCCATGTCAGTCACCTGTCAGCCCTGAGGGAGAGTTGAAGTTTCTAAGTAATCTCTTCCTTGACCTATTTTTTTGTCTTGTTGACAGTGCCCATGCCATTTTTTTCCTCAAATGAGATTTCATAGGTCAAGTGTACCTTGCATTTTTCTGTGCATATTAGCTGCCCAGAAAATATTAGTTCTTGCTTTTGTCTCTTCTCCCAGTTCCCCAACTGTGTACTTTTTGGAAGTACCTGATTAGGCAATATTGTCAAGGCTCTTTCTTTCTAAATAGGCAGCAAAGGGATGTGTATTCAGGATACACACTGCTTGTCTTTCTCATATTTACTGCATTCAGTTTTGTTGGCATAAGAAGCATTTCCTCCTAGTCTAATTCAGTGAAAATGATGTGAAGTGTTCCCCTATTGCATGTCTGAGATCAGTTCCTAGATTAAGTAAATTATGTATCTTTGTTTTTAATTTAGTTTTATTGTTCCAAAAACAATAGGAATAGGAAAATGGTTCTAGTGCCAATCATATTTAAAAAACAAGCAGAAAGGTAATAAAATGCATTATTACTTTCGATATCTCCTTTCCTCTTTATTCACTTGGGGGAAAAAATCCAATCTTGAGGGAAAATGTAGGGTGTGATTTTGTGCCAGTAGTAATTAGCAAGAGCAGCTTGATGAGAAACAGTGATGGAAGATCAATGACAAACATCAATACACTAAAGTCCAAACAACGCTTCTGTTTTTCGTATTAGGTCTTTACACGTTGACTTAACCAAATGATTGAGAAATGACATTCTTAATCCCAAACAGTGTACCATAAATAGATTGTAAAACATTTTGAACTTCTTACACTGTGTCAAGCTTTTCCAATTTCCCTAGAGTTTACTAGAAGGTTTTGTTACCAATAATGTCTCCCCATTAACTACTGCAGTTGTTTCATCTAATAGAATTTTTAAATGAAGCCTAAAAACTGCAGAACACTAGGAACGAAGAAAAACATTAACAATTTTTATTAACACTGCACACTCAGGTGTTGGTGCAAACAGAATATGAGAAAGGTTATATATTTTTATTGTTTGATTGTTTTAAATTATCAAATTTGTGCTTGGCTTAATCCAAATTTCTTCTCTCTTTCACCAACATAAATCAAAGGACCTAGGGTTGCTTGTCTTAGAGTTTGATGATGCCTTATATATTGCTAAATACCCTTTTAGTGAAACATTGGGACCGCACATTCTATGATTAGGGCAGGATTTTTTAACTTTGGCACTACTGGTATCTTTTGGTCTGGGTAACTCTTTGTTGTGGGGAACTCTCATAGATTGTAGGGTGTTTAGCAGCATCCTTGGCCTGCATTTACCAGATGGCATACTGACTTGTGATTATGAAAAATTATATGATTATGAAAAATACCTCAAGATATTGGCAAAATATCCTTAGATGGGGATCCTTGAAAATCAGATCATACCAGACTGCAATGGTTCTTGATCAGGGATGTAAATAACCTGGGAAAGATTAAAAAAAATACCCAGACTCACCCCAGATCAGTTGAATAAAACCCATGGATTATCCACTGCTAAAGTTGGCTGAAATAGGTTACTCTAAAAGTTTGAAATGCTTCCTTTGGGGACAAGCATGCAAGGTCTCCCTTTTTCAGTGTTCCTCATCTTTTAATTTAACTCTTTTCAGAGTCCAAAGTTGCTTCACGAGTCTCCTGTGGTGCAGTGGAGCTGTAAGATGACACAGATTAAGATCTACAGAAAGTCACTGATGGACAAGAATAACTTCTTAAAAAGGTTTTATTTATTTGCTTGACACAGAGAGAGACCACAAGTAGATAGAGAGGCAGGCAGAGGGGAAGGGGGAAGCAGGCTCCCTACTGAGCAAAGAGCCTGATGCAGGGCTCCATCCCAGGACCCTGAGATCATGACCTTGGCTGAAGGCAGAGGCTTAACCCACTGAGCCACCCAAACACCCCTGGACAAGAATAACTTCAAGTGAAGTTACAACAATTCATTTCATTTGTAGCTATTTTCTGGATGTAGACTAGAACAGTAGTTTTTAAGTGACATTTCTGAGAATCTGCATCAGCATCACTTGGGAACTTGCTAGAAATGCAAAATTTTGGAACCTCCCCTAACTCCCCATCCAGATCTTTGGACTTAAATACTCTGGGATGGGGTCCAGCTATTTGTGTCTTAGGCCTCCAGGTGATTCTGAAACATACTCAAATTTGAAAACCATGGACTAGAGACATTTTCCATATTTGGTTATGTGTTTTTGGTGTTCTTCCAGGTGGCTCTGACAACCCATCCTTCACAAGTCTTAGATAATTAACAAACATTTTCATTTAACCTTTAACTTTCCCTTATGATTCCATTGTGTCAGAAATGTTCATTATTAAACTATGCCTTATATGCATGGGTTACATAATTCTGCAGCAGAAGTGTGGTAGAGGTAGAGAAGACTTGAGAGGAAGCAGAAGGAGCTGAACATCAGTCAAGCAAAGTGAGTGATACAGATACACTTCCCAGGTACACTGGCTGTACCGTGGCCCATTCAGGTCCCTAACAACAGTTTAGTATGACTTCCACAGGTAACATTTAACAGCTAGTGGGCCATGGGAGAATGGCATGCAAGAGACGTAGATGGGGCCTGGAAGGGAGAAACCATAAGAGACTCTTAATCTCAGGAGGGTTGGTGGGGCGGGGGGAGGTTATGGACATTGGGGAGGGTATGCGCTATGGTGAGTGCTGCGAATTGTGTAAGATTGATGACTCCCAGACCTGTACCACTGAAGCAAATAATACATTGTATGTTAATTAAAAAAATAATGATAATAATAAAAGAAGAGTAGGCCACATGCAAGAAAAAGAACATGATGCTAGATGCAGATACTGATGACTGGTGAAGGAAGGAAACAGAGGTGCTTTGTGCTTTTTCATATTACATTAATTTTAGGTGAACTAAAACCTTGCTTTGTGTATCTTTAAGTTCAGCAGCTTAGCTATTTGTTTTAGGCCAGTAACGGAGGTGAGTTCCTATAATACTACCAAGTGTTACTTGTTAGTTGATATAATTATTTCTCAGTGAACAAGATCATGGAACTTACTTTTGTGTGGAAAATATCATCATAATTTTTATGTGAATATTGCACCATGAGGAACAGGGTGGAAATATGTGTGGGGTTTTTGGTCTTTTTTTTGGTTTGTTTTTTTGTTTTTGAGAGTGAGCGAGTGAGCAGGGGGTTGGCGGGAAAGGGTGGGCAGAGAAAATCTTAAGTACTCTCCATGCCTGGCATGGAGCCTGGCACAGGCTTGATCTAATGACTCTGAGATCATAACCCAAGTTGAAATCAAGAATCTGATGCTTAACTAACGAAGTCACCCAAGTGCCCAGAAAATGGGTTTTAGAAGGACACTGAAGGAATCTAGGAGAAAGATGCTGTTTTAGCAGATTAGAGTAGTAGGCATAGAAGGCATAGATAAAATGCAATATTAGTTTTGAGATGTAGTTTGAAGGTGAAGTTCTTAGAATTTCTTGTTGGATTTCATATAAGAGACAGGAATCAAGGTTGACTTCTGGGTTTTTCCCTACTCATTCAGATGGATGTAAAGTAATTGAAATTGAGAAAACTGGGGAGAAGCAGCATTAGAAAAACTGAGGAATTAAATAGTCTGTTTGGACTATAATAAAACTCTAGGCTTCCCATTATATATAAAAATGAAGATGGCAAGGAAGCAGAGTGATGAAGTCTGGAGCTCAGGGGGAAGGGATTAAGCTTGAGATTTAAATTTGGGCATTCTCTGCATAGAGATGTGTAAAGCCATGGGAGTGGATAAAATCACCTAAATGAAAGAAAGAAGATAAGAGATGCCCGAAGTCATGTTTTTTCAACTTGGCTTTCCTTTAAGCTCAGTAGTAGTCTGTTATTTTTATCATGTTGAATTCCATTTTTTAAAAAATTTAATGTTACTCTTTGTGATGGTCATATACAAGACTTAAAAAATATTTTCACGGGACGCCTGGGTGGCTCAGTTGGTTAAGCGGCTGCCTTCGGCTCAGGTCATGATCCCAGCATCCTGGGATCGAGTCCCGCATCGGGCTCCTTGCTCGACAGGGAGCCTGCTTCTCCCTCTGCCTCTGCCTGCCTCTCTATCTGCCTGTGCTCGCTCGCTTGCTCTAACTAATAAATAAAATCTTAAAAAAAAAATATTTTCACAATTTTTACTGAGAAATTGACACTGTAATGTAGCTCACTGACAGTAGCTTCTCTGTTACCATTATGGTGTCAAATGTTCCCACTGGGGCTGACAGAGGCTGGTACTCAGATAATCAATGGACTACTGAGCCTATGGGAATGCATTTTGGGCAGCTTAACAACACTGAGCCAGAAAGATTACTTCTATTCAAGTCATTAAAATTTCCTGCTATATTCTTTGTTTTGGCTGCCTTTTACTTAATTGTCTTGTCAGGTCTTCTAAGCCAAACAGCCATATGAGGTCAACCAGAAAAAGAACTAAACTGGGAAAATAATCACATTTCTTTAATAAAATATTTTTGAAAACTTGGAGATGAAGGATGAACATTATTATTATAGGATAGCATCCATTTTTAAATTAAAAGAAATCTTATACCCCAAATGATGGTAATTTATAAAATTACAAGTTGAGTGTATATATGTATGCACGAGGTTCTACACACATATAACCATGTAGAGGGTACATTATTTCCTACCAAAATTTTATGGCTTTTATATCAAGTCAGTATATTTTGCTAATATGATCCCTGCAGTTGACAATATAACCCTTTGTGGGCCTAACTTAACCACATGGCTTCCCAACTGGGCTGTAAAAATATCAACAGCTACTTTAGAGTTCCTGGGGGCAGCATTAGTAAAATATAACTTGTCCAGTTTGGGCCAATTATATTGCTTCTCTATCTTCTGCAATTCCATGGGGCCTTCTCCTTAGCCTTTGGGCTTGAGAAAGCTTTGGTTGAAGGCATTCTGCAAATAACTCACTTGGCTCTGACTGGCCAAGAAATCCAGTCTGGAGCCAAGATAAACTCAGTGATCATTTCTGCATTCATTCATTAACACAGTGAATATGATTATTCTTTAGAGATTATTGAAAAAGCAGTTTCAGATAATGGATTTGAATTTGTGCCCTGATCCCAGTTAAGTGTTCATTTGTATTTTATTTCTTGATAAGACCTCAGAAAAAACTAGGTAGAAATATTCTCGTTGCATCTCTGAATTCACCATTAACAAGAGAGAAGTTTTCATGCCAAAGGAGAAAAGTAAGGAAACAAAACAACATGATCCTATAATATTGACTTTCTAATCATTTAACAGGCAACTTGGCAAACAGGAAATGCAGGAGGTCATGTGTAGCTTAGCTTTCTGTTGAGGCTCGATGTGAAATTTCCTTTGCTCTGAACATATCTAACTAGATGCTATAAGAAAAAAAAAAGATGGGAGAGACTACTGGTATTTGAGTTCTTTTTATACAGTATTTCATATAATTCATATATTTCATATAATTTCATATAATTCTCCATTTGCTGGGTTTTGGAGAGCTACAGAGATAAGAGATATAGATAATTTTACCTTCTTAACATAAAACAATAATCAAATACTCACTAGAACTTCAAACAGCACAGAGACATTAATTCAACATTTACTGGATACCAACTGTGTGCCAGGAACTATGCTGTGTTATGGATATTGAGAGTAGTGAGATATGAACAACCTTCTCAAGGAATGCAGTCTCTAGCCTTCAGCTCTCACACTAAATTCTGACTGGGTCAGTTCTCCTCTAGCTCCTGTATTTTCTTATATTTCAGAGACAAGAATTATGTAATTTGATGGTTACTTTTATGTGTCAACTTGATTGGGACATGGGGTGCTCAAAATTTGCTTAAAGATTATCCTGGACATGTCTATGTTTTGGGATGAGATCAACATTCAAATGAGTAGCCCAAGTAAAGCAGATTGGGATGAGCATCTTGCAATCCATTAGAGGCCTAAATAGAACAGAAGTTGGTGTAAGGGAGAATTTTCTTTCCCTGCCTGTGTTTTCAAATTGGAAATATCAGTCTTGTTCTGTATCTGGACTGAAACTTGTACCATCAGTTCACCTTGTTCTCAGGCTTCCATACTTGGTCTGGAGCTGTACTACTCGCTCTTCTCAGTCTCTAGCTTGTATACACCAGTTGGTGGGGCTACTTAGCCTTTATTATCCTGTAGCCCATTATAAGAATCTCTCTTCATGTCTGCTTCTCTTTGCCTCTGTATCATCTGTATATATCTGTATGTATCATATTGGTTCTGTTTCTTCAGAGAACCCAGACTAATATACCAGTGAACTACAGGAACAATTGTAGACAGACAAAGCAGGATGATCAGTACAACTTCCCAAAGGGGGAGGCACCCTGTAGAATCCAGTGGTTTCATTCTCTTTGTGAAATAGATTCAGATAGTCCAGTGCCACTGACTCTGAAAAAAAAAAAAAAAAAAAACAACCAAAAAGCAGTTTAGGTTGATCTTTGGGAATGTACTCTTGAAAATTAAGTTAAGAATTTTTCAAAGCTAAAGACTAGAAATCAGATAAGTTAAGAATAGGTCTACCCTTAGAAAAAGGCATATATACTTGTCACATTTGGATTTTTGACTTATGGGAAAGATATAAAAGAAAAAAAAAAACAATTTGGAAGGGGATTTGCCCAATTTGCAATAGGGGCTTGGGGCTTGATGTCCAAGTAGCAAAGAGTATAGCTTGAACACTCATAACTACTTAGCTTAAATATAATTTTTACCCTTTCTATATGCCTAACTGCAGCAAGCCAGGGTTGGTTAAAGGTCATCAACAAAAAAGATGCTTGGATTTTGACTTAATGAGACAAAAGTATTTGCTTGATTAAATTTCATATAATGTGCAGCCATCCTACAATACCTATAAAAGGATCAAGTGGAAAAAACAACATAACAGAGGAATATTGTGGTCTTAAAAGCAATACTCAACTAGAGCAACTAACCACAGTTGAGCTCAATTGCTCTGCTTTGTTAGGGCTCACTTGCTTTTGCAAAGTTATATGTTCTTAAATTCTCAAATAAAATGTTGAAAAGAGGGGTGCCTGGGTGGCTCAGTGGGTTAAGCCTCTGCCTTCGGCTCAGGTCATGATCTCAGGGTCCTGTGATTGAGGCCCACATTGGGCTCTCTGCTTGGCGGGGAGCCTGCTTCCCTCTCTCTCTCTGCCTCCCTCTCTGCCTACTTGTGATCTCTCTCTCTGTCAAATAAGTAAATAAAATATTTTAAAAAAATGTTGAAAAGAAACAATGTGGAACCATTTGAATGTGTAGTCCCAGTGTGTACTTGTGATGTGTTAGGGAACCACTGGCAGTGGCAGTTGACCAGTGTTAGTCCATGTTGGTTTCCTAGTTAGCACAAAAACACCACAGAAAATTCTAGATTTTGGGAGTGGAACATTTTTATGGTTCCTTTTTTTTTTTTTTTTTTTTTTTTTACTAACTGTTTAAAAGTTAGGGGTTTTGTCCTGTTATATATGTGTACTAAGTTTCCCACTGTAGCTTCATGTATCAAACTTTTTATTACCACTAGAAATAACATGGGACCACAATCACCATTACCTTTTATTCACTATTTCAAAAAGAAAAAGACAGACAAATCCACTTTCTCACACTTTCCTTGAATAATTTTCTACTTGAATGCTATTGTCTCCACCCATTTCTCTACTTTACTTGGGGTGAGTGCTTGCCATCCCAATGAGAGTTTCTTATGAGCAACATACATCTATGTAGCTACACAGAACTGGTCTTAATCTCTTTCCAAGAATATATTAACTCTGTTATGTTTATCCCTATGAATCTCATTTCTTTAACTGTAATGTTATGGTAATTTCTTTTTGTTGACATTATTCTATGGACTGAAATAATACAATAAATGTGTAATATTGTGTCTAGCACAGAGCAAATATGTGGTACCTATTTTTTGGGTTTATTTTATAAATATTTGCAGGTACCTTCTGTATGTTTAGCATGCTTCTCCAATTTTTGGCAGAACAGAGGGTGAAATAGATATGATTTCTTGCTAAGGTTAAGTTATATCTTCAATGGTTTATTAACATATTCTATAAATTTTCATTGGCTTCCAATTGCATATGAGGTAATAGAGAAGAAACAAAATGCTGTACAAGCTGGGCTGATGTTGATTAGCACACCACTGTTTGGAGATACTAATTGCAACTGGCATTTTATCAAGCTGGGCAGTACCTGTGATGTAATAGTTGTTAACTGTCTGAATGTTATTTTTGGAGATAAAATATTTAATGGAATAACCCATGAAAAGGATGTAGCATGGTATCTGCCCTAGAGTAAGTTTCAATAAGCACTGATTTTTGTTATTATCACTATTTTGTAAAGATGAATTATATTCATAGAAAGGAGTATATAGTGTAGTGTTAGAGAACAGCCATTTTTCAAAGGACCATAATATAAAGCAAAGGATGCTAAGCACCATTTAAAATTCTAACACATTTTGGCAGGGAGATCTTGTCCCTCTGACAGTTCTGGAGAAATGCAAAAGAGTGGGAGGACAGAATTAGAGGTGGAGAATTGACCTGGCTTAGACATCTGAAGATGGGTAAGAGACCTTACAATTCCAGCAAACAAAAATGGAACAGTCAAAGGCAGGAGAATTAGGAAAGGATGGAAAATATAAGAGGGTGTGTGGAAGAAACAAAAAGGCATTCCATATAACTGCAGCACAGGTTAGGCATATTCTGACAAGGTCAATGAGAGGCACATTTTATTAAAGGGTTTTTAATGGCAGCCTGGAATTTGGATCTGACTCAGCCAATAGATAAAGTGTAACAGTCAGCAAGGCAGCAGCTGCAACCTCTCACCTTGTCATAGAATCATGTAGTTCAAGGTAGATTAGACTTTTCAACCTCAGCATAATCAACCTTTAGGTTGGCTAATGCTTTATTGAGAAGGAAAAATTCTGTGCTTTATAAGGTGTTTAACAGCATTTCTGGCCTCTGTACACTAAATAATAGGAGTACCTCTGTTGTGTGACAACCAAAAATATGTTTAGACATTGCCAGATATTCTCTAAGAGGAAAAATTGCCCCTGGTTGAGAAACACTGACATAGATGATAGTATGTCAGGGCCATTTTTTTTTTTTTTTTTTAGAAATTTTGAAGTTATTTTCTTTTTTCCCTATTCTTCCCACACATTGGATCATATTCTGGGGTCTTTTACCTCATGGGGAGGTTTTGGAAATGTAGGAAACAACATGACAAGTTTCCTTTCTCAATTTTCTTTTTGAATTTGAGTCATTGAGATTATGTTGTATGTTCTTGAAACAAAGAAGAAAAGGACTTGTGAGGAAAATACTTAACAGAAAAGGATTTTCCCAAGTCAAGCAAAGTTTTCTAAAGTCAGGAAGGAAGGACAGATGTCCACAGGATTATGGAGCAGTGAGTTTGTGTGTTGTTACTCAGCAGATATTTGGTTAAAATGGGAATTTTCATTGGGGAGTTACTACATGAATCCTAGCTTTTCTAAAACATATGACCCACTCAAAAGAAGTGATTAAAAAGAGGTCTATGAAAGGATCATTTATGCAGATGTGAGCAAGGTTAAGAAAGTCTTGCAAGGAATTCTGAAACATTCTGGGGGAAGGAAGCTTGATGCGACAGCTAGAAGAAATTGTTATCAGGGCCTGCCGTAATTGTCACCTAACAAGAATGGTGCCATTGCACCATTTTCACAAAATACCACAGGGAGATAGCCAGGGGAAAAAAGATTCCAACCTCTCCTTTTCCCCATTCTTGATTCTTTTATTTACATCTCCCATTGGATAAACCTAATCGGAAACCAGAGGGCAAGAGAGTTTTGGATAACTCTCTATTCACATGCTTTGCCCATTTTAAAATTTGACTTTTTTTAAATTAATGAGTAATAAGGGTACTTTATATATTTTGGACACAAATACCTATCAGATACATAACTTGAAAACAGTTTCTCTTTACTCTGTTGATGGTAACTTTGCATGTAAGTTTTAAATTTTGTTGAAATCCAACTTTTAAAACTGTAATCCCATTTGCTTTTCATGTCATATCCAGAAATTCCTTCCTAAACCCAGATTGCAATGATTAGCTCCTATGTATTCTCTGAAGAGTTTTATGGTTTTAGCTCTTATTTTTTAAATCCACGATATGCTTTGAGTTAATTATAGGGTATAATTTGGGTCCAAATTCATAATTTTGTAAGTAGATATCCAGTTATCTCAGTATTTATTATTGAAAAGACTATTCTTTCCCTATTGGATTGCCTTGTCCTCTTTAGCAAAATTAATGGACTATAAATGTTAAGATTTCCTTCTAGATTCTCAGTTCTAATCCATTGATCTATATGGCCATCCTTATGTTTCACACCATACTGATTATGGTAACTTTGTAAAAGTTCTGAAATGAGGAAGTATGTGTGTTCCAACTTTATTCTTTTTCAAGATTGTTTTAGTTATTCTGGGTCTCTTACGTTTTCATATACAATTTACTATCAGCTTGTCAATTTGCATAAAAGCCATTTTCAATTTTGAGAGAGATTGGATTGAATCTGTAAATAAATTTGGGAAATATGACTTTTAATTTTTACTGTAATATTTCTTTCAATTCATGAGTATGGGATTTCTTTCCATTTATTCAGGTCTTTAATTTTTTCAACTTAGTTTGTAGTTCTTAGTGTAAACATCTTATACTTATTTTGTTAAATTTTATTCTTTCTGATGCTATTATGAATGGGATTAAAGTTCATTTTATGGCTTCTTATAATTAATATATACAAATATAATTGATTTTTGCATATTGATCTTATGTCCTACAACCTTGCTTGAATTCATTTATTTTCGAAGTAGGTATTTTGGTGCATTCTTTGGGATTTTATTTTTTTCCCCTTTTATAAAAAAAGATTTATTTATTTATTTTTGAGAGAGAGAGCATGAGTGGGAGGGACAGAGAGAGAAGAAGGGGGACTATAAATCATCCTCCATCCTCATCACAGGAGACAGACATGAAGCTCAATCTCACTACCCCAAGATCATGACCTAAGCTGAAACCAAGAGTCCGATGCTTAGCCCACAACACCACCCAGGTACTCCTCCTTGAAGTTTTCTATATGTTAGATCATATCATGTACAGATAGAGATATTTTTACTTTTTTTCTAATCCAGATAATTTTTTATTTCTCTCTCTTTCTTTTGCATTTGTTCTCTGCAGAATTTACTCCTGGGCCGTAAATTTTTATTTCTTCAGTTGCTTCTGGGATATTTTTTCTTTTGTAAAACCTCTTGTTTTAGGAACAATCTACTGTTTCTCAATAAGGATCATCTCGATGTGGTAGGAAGAGCTCATATACAGGTTAATCTGACCATGAACCTTGTAAATTCTGTGCTGCATCTTGGGGGCTTTGTGCACCCGAATGTGCCCAATGACTGGAGAATCTATATCTAAACCCTTAAGTTCAGCATTACTCTTTGCATTTTTAAGCATGTGCAGTAAAAATTCTCTCCTTTTGGGCTACCAACCCTGTGTCCAGCCCCACTGTTTGGCCTGGACACAACTACCAACTCCACCATTGTAGCATGGAGAGGCACACACTGCTCCTGCAAAGGGATGTCTTCCAGATACTTGGTGGCTTTTTGGATATTCACACCCTTGATGCATATCTTTAACTGTTTCATTCTTAAAGTGAACATGAAGACTTGAACCTCTTGATTTGCATGATTTTTTTAGGGTTTTCTGGGTGAAGTGAATAGGGAACCATTTTCAGAGGTCACTTCAAGCCACTAAGGGGAAGAAGAACATTTATTTACTTTCATTGTCCAATTTTACTATATAGATCCTCTAGTACAATGTTGAATGGAAATGACAAGAGGAAGTATCTTTGTCATACCTTGGGAGGAAAGGATTTAGTGTCTCAGTATTGATTTTAATGTGAGCTATAGTTTTTTTTTGTATGTGTGTGTGTGTGTGTGTGTGTTTGTAAATGCCTTTTTTTCAGGTTGAGGGAGCTTCATTCTAGTCCTTCTGTTAACTATTTTTGTTAAGAAAGTGTGATGGATTTTATCAAATGTTTTTCTGCATCTATTGACCATATGATTTGGATTTTTATTTTATTAAAAGGGTGTGTTACCTAGGTGATTTTCATGTGGTAAAACAACCTTGTATTTCTTGGATAAATCCCACATTGGTCATGATGTATAATCTTCTTTATATGTTGTTGGATTTGCTTTCTATACTTCATTGAGGATTTTTGCATCTGTATCCATAAGGTATTGGTCTATAGTTTTCTTGTGTTATGTTTATCTCATTGTGGTTTCAAGATAATATTGGTCCTATAGAATGAGTCAGGAAGTATCCTTTTCCACTTTCATTTGCCATTTTATTGAAGAGTTTGTTATGAGTTGGTATTGATTTTTCTTTAAATGTTTGATAGGCTTAACCAATGAAGCCATCTTGGCCTGGACCTTTTTTTTTTTTCCCCATGAGTTTTTAAATGACCAATCCAGTCTATTTACTTATAGATCCATTCAAGTTTTTTTATTTATTTCTGAGTCAGTTTTGGTGATTTTGATTTCTTGGAATGTTTCCATTTCATATAAGTTGCTCTAACTTTCCCTCGTGTTTTAAAAGCATAATACATATTTTCTGTGTGCTTTAGAAGACCCTCAATTAGAATTTAAAAGACCCTCTAGTAGGGGGAGAAAGATGAACCCAAGTAAGTTCAGAGCAGCAAAAGTGTTGTGTTTAAAAAGAATGTAAGGAAGAGATCATTAACATCCAGAAGAGAGAGATATTACAGTACTTGCAAGTTTAACTGGCTTGTGTTTGGAGGATGGTAATATTATGTGAGACTTTGTGAAATATGTTAATTTTTCTTGTTCTGGAGGGGTGTTCAGAACTAGCAATATTGGGGAGACCATTCTTACTGAGTCTTGTGTTTCTACATAGATTTTCAGTGAAGGTGCTGGTTATCATCTCTCAGGACTATATTTTCAAGAGTATTTTTATAGCAAGCAGCTTTGACAGATAGAAATACTGCCTTTCTCTGAAACCAAGTGCTGACATAGCTATTGTCCAGTATAAAAATACCCAGTTTGCTTAAACTCAAAAGTTCTTTTTTTTATTATGCAGCCATTTATGTATATAGGTATTACTGGGGCCTCTTGATGTTAGCCCATGGAAAATTGTGTTTGTAGAAGAGTCCAATGGTTATGTCACAAATAGAAAAAGAGCATTGGTGGAAACATGTATGGGGAAACTATTGGAATTGTGCATAACATTTTCATGTGTCCATCATGTTTATGAACAAAAAGAAATAAGCTTTGAAAAAGTACACAAGTTGGTAGAGTTCGACATGCCATGCTAATGTTATTTAAACTAATTCTGTGGAGAAGGGGAATATTCACTGGCCTTTGGATAGGTATATTTTCTGTTCCTTATAAGATTAATATTATGGTCATGTCCATGAGGAATTAAAGGAAAAACTGAGAAAAAAATCATTTAAGAAACTATTATAGTAATAGGAAAAATATATTTCTCTGTGTTGGTTTAGTGTCAGCTGGAAATGAGTAGATAAATATGAAAGGTTTATGTAAATAGAGAAGCAGTAAAATGGGTGTTGTGTGTTGGGAAGAGATCCTGTCTATTGTGGGTACCACTGTGTTTGTAAGGAAGAGCAGCATGGTGCCTGCACTTCATAGATGCACAACAAATATTATAGAATGAGAAGCTGAAAAAAAGAAGCAGCAAAAAAATTTAACAGAGGAAGGAGGAGAGAAACATTGCTTCTCCTTGTTTTAAGTTGGAGTAATAGGACGAATGATGGCATAATAAAGAGAGAAGGGAAGCGACAGGGGAAGAACAGATTGAAGAGCACAATAATGGATTTATTCTTGAACATATTTAATTTGATGCTCGTATGGATCAGTTCATATGGAGCTGAACAGCAGGCAGTTAGCAATGAGAATCACGTGTGGAAAAGTCCTGAAGCTGACAATCACCAGCATAAAAAGAGAGATGAGGTGGAGGTGGAAGGGGGGAAAGAAAAGGGGAGAGAAGAGGAAAAAAACAAAAATGAAAACAAAAACAAGGCAAGAGTTAAGAAAGGAAATCTGGACAATATCTAGCCTGGGGTCAAAGGAAGAAGAAATTTAAGAAGAGAGTAGTCAGAGAGATAAAACAAGGCACACTTATCTCAGAGTTTTAGAACCTAAGATGGTTGGATGTTTCAAAAAATAAAATGATGGTTGCATCTGTGTGGTTTTCAGCAGTGCTGAGATGAAGAGGTCTAGAAAGTGGTTGTTAGGAGATTAATGGTTTATTTTTGAAAGATAAACAGAGTGATGAAAGTAGAAGATAGATTGTAGAGGGTGGAGAAATGAGTGGCAGTGGGAATATGTGGAGAACATGAAGGCTTTTTTAGAAAAAAGCTTAATGACAAATTTACACTTTAGGTTAACTAGGTCCTTGATTTTGCAGGGAACTGGGACACAAGTCCATTTGTAAGCAGTGAGCATACATAAGCTTGCTGAGGCCTATATTCATAAAGTAGATTAAATTGATAACAATATGATATTCTATGAACAAGGCGATCCTTGTAATTGATGGATCTGAGTAATGGAAAGATGCCTGGAGAACGTCAGGCTACCTAAATACACATTATTATGCCTATTTAATCCTGACACTACTTTTTGGCAGGGAAGTCTGAGAGTGGAAAACATACTCCTGCACTCAAACAAAATGAATATACTTTCTTGTCTTTTTTTTTTTTTTCCCAAGAAGATTTCTCTTTAGATTTGAAATCAGTTGACATTTTGCAGAGTCTGATGACCATGGCAGAAGTCTGATATTAGTTTAGGAATCTTGAAGCTAACAAATAGATAAGACTGAAATCTGGTGTCCTACCCTAAGAGGACAAAGACTTCTTAGAGATTATAATATTCCAGTTTTTGCTATTTTGGGGGCAGCCAGTACTGTTGGCTGGATTCATAATTTATAGCACATACTGCAAATAAGTAAAAACTGATCCTGTGATACAGAGGGAAACACTGAGGCAGAGAGAGGCTACTTTTAGGAAAAAATTGCCTTGTCATGATTTAGTGACATGTCACCTGATGAAGACCATGTATTTGTTTAAAAAGAGATTGATTAACAACTTTTTATATTTTATTTGTTTGGGTTTTTTTTAATCAATATACAATGTATTATTTGTTTCAGGGGTACAGGTCTATGATTCATCAGTCTTACACAATTCACATTGCTCACCATAGCACATACATTTTAAAAAACAATGTAAGATAAATCCATTTGTTGAATGCTAAAGCTTAGTGGGGCACCTGGGTGGCTCAGTGGGTTAAAGCCTCTGCCTTTGGCTCAGGTCATGATCCCAGGGTCCTGGGATCGAGCCCCGCATTGGGCTCGCTGCTCAGCAGAGAGCCTGCTTCCCCCAGCTCCCCACTGCCTGCCTCTCTGCCTACTTGTGATCTTTGTCTGTCAAATAAATAAATAAAATCTCTCTCTCTCTCTCTCTCTCTCTCTCTCTCTATATATATATATATTTAATAGAATCCTTCTCATACAGCTTAATAATAAAAAACCAAGCAATTGGATTAAAAAATGGGAAGAGGGCCTGAATATACATTTCTCCATAGAAAACATACAAATGGCCAACAGACACATGAAAGAATTTTCAATATCAGTCATCATCAGGGAAATGCAAATCAAAATCATGGTAAAATAGCACCTCACATCTGTTGGAATGGCTAATAAAAAAAGACAAAAAATAGCAAGTGTTGGCAAGGAAGTAGAGAAAAGGAAATACTCATGCACTATTGGTGGGAATGTAAATTAGCACAGCTACTATGGAAAACAGTATGGGGGTTCCTCAAAAAATTAGAAATATCATATGGGGATGCATCTAGGTGACTCATTTAAGTGTCTAAATGTTGATTTCTGCTCAGGTAGTGATCTCAGGGTCATTAAGTTGAGTCCTGTGTTAGGCTGCATGCTCAGCAGGAGTCCGCTTGGAATTCTCTCTCTCCCTCTGCTCCTCTTCCACCTCCCCACTTGCACTAGCTCTTGCTCTCTCTCTGTCTCTCAAATAAATAAATAAAATCTTAAAAAAGAAAAAAACAATCTCACATGATCCAGCAATTCCATCATCTATAAGGAGAAAATAAAAACATTTGGGGTGCCTGGGTAGCTCAGTCAGTTAAGTGTCTGCCTTTGTTTCAGGTCATGATCTTAGGGACCTAGGATCGAACCCTGTGTTGGGCTCCCTGCTCAGTAGGGAGCCTGCTTTTCCCTCTCCCTTTGCCCCCTCTGACCCTGCCTCCTGCTTGTGTTCTTTCACACTACATCTTTCTCGAATAAATAAAACCTTTTTTTAGAGAATATTAATTCAAAGTTTAAATTACTTTTCTAAAAAAGATTTTATTTATCTGTTATTTGAAAGAGCGAGAATGAAACATAGAGAAAGAACATGAGAGGCAGGAGGGTCAGAGGGAGAAGCAGACTCCCTGCAGAGCAGGGAGCCTAATGTGGGACTTGATCCTAGGGACTCCAGGATCATGACCTAAGCCAAAGGCAGTTGCTTAACCAACTGAACCACCCATATTAATTCAAAAAGATATGTACCCCTATGTGTAGCATTATTTATATTAGCCAAGATGTAGAAACAATGTGTGACAAATGATAAGTAGACTTACTATGGAGAAATCATTACCCCAATAAGTAAAATAATATTTCACAGCAAATGAAATAATATTTTACATTATTTCCTATGAAGTACAAATATCTAATCAACATGTTGTGCCCCTGAAACTAACATAATGTTACATGTCAATTGTATTTCAATTTAATATCTTAAAAATAAATAAATAAGAAGAAGCCTGTTGCCTCAGTGCAAAAGCAATTATAGTTGGGTTTGTTTGTATGAAGCAAATTCTAGATGTGGATTGGGAATTAGAAGCTTATTTTGTTGTATTGTTGGCTTATTTTACTTCATTTGTTTTCTGAGTCTAAGCTCCCTCAGTAATTAGCTTTATCACTTAGGGTAAATCACTTGAAACCTGTGGGCTAAGAGATGATGAAATAGGAGACTAGCCCATCATAGCCTGACTATGACAGAATAATTGTTATCTCCATTGGCTTCAGTGGCAAAAAATCATGTGCAAAAACTGATATTTTTTGATTCACAGTAGTGTCTTCTTATATAAATTCTATATTACCTATATGTGGTATTTAAAACATTAGTGTTAGTAATTTTTTAATTAAATAGAAGCCTTAATCTGACTTTAGCATGGACAGAATTAAAATACTCACCTTACAGAAGTTGTTTTGGTGGATGGCTCTAACCATAAAGAAATACATGAAAAAGTTGTTGAGGGATTGAAGCAAGGGGACGTGGGCTAAGAGCTAAGTGTCCACTTTTCAGGGATTGTTGGGCACAACCAAGAGAAAAGATGAATAGATTTAAAAGCTGGTTAGAACTTCATTTCATAGGGATGCCTGGGTGGCTCAGTTGGTTAAGCAGCTGCCTTCGGCTCAGGTCATGATCCCAGCGTCCTGGGATGGAGTCCCACATCGGGCTCC